>CAUYRH010010814.1:0-111796 GCA_963574655.1 Perodicticus potto | reverse complement strand
GTGGCATCACAGCTCACAGCAACCTCCAATTCTTGGGCTCAAGCGAGTCTCCTGCCTCCGCCTCCCAAGTAGCTGGGACTACAGGCGCCCGCCACAACGCCCGGCCATTTTTTGGTTGCAGCCACCATTGTTGTTTGGCGGTCCCGGGCTGGATTCGAACCCGCCACCTCAGGTGTACGTGGCTGGCGCCTTAGCCTGCTGAGCCACAGGTGCCGAGCCTGTACATACTTATTTTCATTTAAAATCCCTGCTTAAGCAATTTGTGGGAGCTAAGATAGTGTGGTGGTCAAGGGGAGGATCTCTGAAGTCAGAGCTGCATTTACACACAGCTGTACCATCTACTAACTTAGACAAGTCATATCATCTCTTTATGGCCCAGTACCTACTTGCTTGTATTCTTGCCAGGACAAAAATAAATTACCTACGTAAAGAACTTAGCAAAGTGCTGAGCACACAGTGAACGTTACCATCATCATCATCATCTTGCTGCTTTTTCATAAAACTCTTGCCCTATCTTACCTTTTCCTACTGTAAGGCCCTCTTCTGAGCCATATTCCTTCTCAGGAATAATGAGAAGGAATCGTGAAGGAATATTTCATGAAGGAATCTCATTTCGAAAGGGTGCTGATTCACCTGGATTCACTATACAAGACAGTGAAACCATGCAGGCTTCTGTTCTCTCTCTCTGTGTGATACTTTACTGAAGCAGAAATAAAGGAGCAGAAGCACCCACATCCACAAAGTTGTATGTGACAGAGAAGTAGAGATGGCAATAGAGAGATTTCAACTGACTTTTTAAAATCAGAAGATGTATAGAGAAATAGAACTGCCTCCGCACAATGGAGGAAACGATTTACAGAGTCAGTTTCAAGAGGAAATGGACTTTGCTGCACCCGGAAAGACTTAGAGCTTGGAGGCAGCATACACTAAGGCAGGCAAGAATTTAGTGAAAAGCTTAAAGTATACTAAAATTATGTGCAGCCTTTGGGTCCTAACTCACTACTTCTCTTCCCTGCTAGAGGCAAAATCTTTCTTTTCTGGAGAAAATTGGCTACAGAGATCAAACTGAGGACTGTAGGCACGGCGACAGATAAGGTGAGGAACAAGGTTGAAAAATAGGTGCTTAACTGAAAGTCTGCAGAGTTCCCAGTAAGGCGTTCAACCTACTCATATGCAACCAGCTACATGTGTTGGGCAGACATCTTCCAGAGCAGGAGAATCCTCTGATAATGACATTGAGAAACTCCTCAAAGAATTCACCAGCTCTGATTGAACAACCAGTCACACAGCAGGAAAACCTTACAGTCAACAAGCCCTATCTATGCTCACAGAACTTTTGACAGCCTATTTCTTGTCATTGCTGTTGTTGTTGTTGTGTGTGTGTGTGTGTCTCACTTTTAAATAAGAATGAACAGCCCCTTGAGGAAATTCTCTAGAATGAAGGAGAGAGACTAGAATAAGCAGACATCATCGACTGAACAAAGAAATCCACAGGAGACAGAAGAAAACCTCAAAAGGACAATAATCTATGCCCTGAGAAAGACAAGAGAATGCATTCCTGACATAATAACGGATAGCTATTAAAAAGGAGAGAACAAGAGAGTGCTAATTAAAAAAAACATAGCCAAAATGAAAATTTCAATAGAAAAGTTGGAAGATAAATTTGAACAAATATCCTAAAAGGCAGAACAAAAACAAATAAAAAGGGACAAAAATATGAGAAGAAAAAAATTGAGAAAATAAAGGATCTGATCTAGAAGGTCCAGCATTCAGCTACCAGGAGTTCTAGGAAAGAACAGAGAAAGTGAAAGACATAAAATCATCAATGTATTAATAAGAGAAAAAAATTCCAGAAAGGAAGGACTGATAGATCTAGAGTGAAAAGATCTAAAGTACCCAGGATAACGGATGTAGACCCAGGTCAAGATAATGGCGCGTGAAATTCTGGGACATCAGTGATGAAAAGAAGTTCACAAAAAAATTCTACAAAGAAAATATCAGGTTGTTACCAATGTTAGAAAACAATGGAATGACGCTTGCGAAATGTTCAGAAGATACATTTGCAACTGGGAATTCAATTGCAGTTAATCCAGGCCTCAAAGGGCTGGGAGTGCCTGAATAGTAGATAGAAAAGATTCCTGAAGAGAAAATCTTAAAAGCTGATTTTCCCTGAAATGTTGATATTAAATGTAGAGACACAGGCAAGAATTAGGGGTGCTCGTGGCATCAACCCAAGACTCTGAATCTCCTGAGACCAAGTTTCTTTTTTGCTAACACCATTGAGTCCCAGAACCAAAAAGCCAACCAAAGTTATAAAGTTACCATTATATTCATTAACCATCCCATAAACAAGTGTTCTTAGATGCTTATTCTTACTTAAAAGGAATGGAACAAAAAATAATTGAACTAAAAAAGAAAAAAATCCTTCTTGGTATTTAACTATTCTTTTACAAAGGATCCTTTTTTATCACAGTAATTGATTCCCTCTCTTACACTAGTGATATTATTATATTAAATGGCTAAAGGATAAACTTAGGTAACAGTAGAGCTATAGTTCTTTCAAGAATAAAATAAATTAAATAGCTGTGTGTGCCAGAAAAACTTACTTTGAACATTTCTACTGCTCCTTCTCATTATTTTTGGCTACCTGATTAGCAGTCAGTAAAATTGGGCAACTGTTCTCTTCTGATAGCACTTCAAGTCTATTCTTGAGTTCTCGTATTACCTAGACTACCAGGAAAAAAAAGAAACTGTTTTTCTTCACTTGTACAATATGCTGAACTGTTTATAACATTAGTCTTTCCTCCCCTAATTCTCCAGGCTGTTTTGATAATTGGCTAAGACTGATAATAATAGATTAACAAGTACAAAATAATTATAATAATCATTCTTACTGAAAATAAGAAGAGTTTCCAGAAACAGAAACTGAAACAATTCAAGCCAAGCAGCTGAATAGGCTATTTCAGGGGTTCTCAACCCATTCCTCACGAGGATAGATTGCTTTTCATTTCCCCTAAGTGTTCTTTATTCATTTCACAAATATTTCTTAATTGTGGACAATACACAAAGAAAGTCCTATGCTATGGGCGGCACCTCTGGCTCAGTGAGTAGGGCACCGGCCCCATATACTGAGGGTGGTAGGTTAGAACCCAGACCGGGGGGCAAACTGCAACAACGACAACAATAGCTGGGCGTTGTGGCGGGCGCCTGTAGTCCCAGCTACTCGGGAGGCTGAGGCAAGAGAATCGCCTAAGTCCAAGAGCTGGAGGTTGCTGTGAGCTGTGATGCCACAGCTCTACCAAAGGCGATAAAGTGAGACTCTGTCTCTAAAAAAAAAGAAAATCCTGTGCTAGTTACTGGAAGAAATTAAGGGTGGTAGGGACAAGTAGTTTTTCCTTCAAGAGGGAATCTGTGAGAGTTAGTTGCCGGGGCATCTGCAAAGGAAACTGCTAAAAAGGAGAGGCTGGGCTAAGCAAGAACGAGGTCTTGAGTTGTGAACTAAGGAAGGCCAGAGAGATGTTTCTTTTGGTCATAGAGGAATGAAATTTTGTTTTAAGCCTACTTCCCCTTTACCCTGGAACCCCCCTTAGGCTATAAATAGCTGTAACTGGCAGAGTTTGAGTGGGTAGTAAGACTTCTGAATCTACTTGCTAACTATGATTGTTCTGTCCTGGAGCCTGGTATACACGACGTTTCTATCTCTTCAAGAAAATAGGACTGTAGTTCTAGTGGGCCATTAGTTGTTATGAATGCCTCACATTTATTTCTTCTTTGTTTTGAAAACGATATCTTGATTTCCCCTGTCATGTGCGACCACTGTGGTTGACTGGTTCAGGGAGGGTCTATACCCTTAATATAATACCCTTAATACAGCTACAAGAGATGCTGTATTTTTCTGTTGGACATAAAACCTGGAAATCTCTGGCTCTAGAATTAAGACCCTGGTGCTGGCTCAGTGCCTGTAGCTCAAGCGGCTAGGGTGCCAGCCACATACACAGGAGCTGGTAGGTTCAAATCCAGCCCCGGCCTGCCAAACATGACAGTTACAACCAAAAAAAAAAATAGCCAGGTGTTGTGGCGGGCACCTGTAGTCCCAGCTACAAGGGAGGCTGAGGCAAGAGAATCGCTTAAGTCCAAGAGTTTGAGGTTGCTGTGAGCTGTGATTCCACAGCACTCTACCAAGGGTGATTGGTGAAGCTTTGTCTAAAAAAAAAGACACTGGTGCTATCCTTGTGTCCAGGGTGGCTGAGACTGAAGGTGAAAATGGAGTTCAGATACAGGAGCCACAGACAATCTAAATCCTCATAAAGGGCTCTAACCCAAACAGTATCCACAGTCTACATCAAACCTCATGGAAACCTCATGAAATGGTCACTAAAGCCATCACATACTACACGCAGAGGAAATACGTTCAGAAGGACATTCTCCCAAGTGTGAAAACAAGCATGTAACAATGGTTCCTGAGTGTGTAATACTCTTCTCTGTTGTCCACAGTGTCAAATTTTGCACTTTGAATTTACTGGGGCATATTTCTCAAGGGAATGGGAAAAGCGGCTATCAATGAGGGGAATAGAGTTCTTTGAAAAAAGTAATTTTTTTCTTTCTGAAAGTTGATGTGAAACTGGCAAATGGCGAAGACTGTGATTATTGATACCTGTACGTCAACAAGCAAAAGAAATCAAACAGGCAAACAGACGCGGAATGATGAGGCAGTTCTTCCGATGACCAAAAAACACAGTCTCGGTAAGACCGCTTGGGTAATGCATTTTGACTGGCAATACGTTATGTTTGTGCTCTTACTTAAACCACAGCCAGGTCTGTCTTCCTGAGAATAGTTCCTGCGTTTTAGACAAGTACAGTATGAAGTTTCAGACTGGTGCTGAGCTCAATCCCACCTGCAGAGCAATGATAGATTTTCTAAACTGCCGTTCACTAGATTTCGCAAAGATCTGTCCCTCCTACCACCTCCGCTCACACACAAGCAAATCACCTCGAAGCACAATCACGGAAGGACACCAGAGCTGGCGAATTATTATATAATCTGAGAAAGAAAATCATTGAAACAAAACTGAAAAAGAAGAATCATATGATTATCTCAGAGGAGAGCTTTTTTTCCTAAATATTCTTTTCTTTCTACCGACCACTAAAATGGTTCCTTTTCAGCCTTTGACTGTTTGTGTTAAAGACAAGAGAAGAATCCACTGAGAAGCCAAACCCAAACGCACTGATAAATGTTGCCTGATAACACCTTCCAGATGAGACTGCTTTCAAAGATGGCCAATTACAAGCCTCGTGTCTCTCCTTTTAAGGATATCTTTAATGATCTCCTTCCTCTCCCAGAAAATTAAGGAAGAAAAACAACTCAGGCAGAGAATGATCCAGTAATCCTCATAATCACATTATAGTGACAGGCAAGAAGATCAAAGTACAGGTGCCTTGAGAAACAGGGGCTTCCATGCTAGGACAAAATGTGAACTTGCTACTAACGGAAGATCAAAAGTGCTTTTAGCTCCCCAATCCCCAGTCTCCTTGATGAATTATCTTCCCTCAATTTTTGTCCTCCCAACATCTCCTAAACATTAGCAACTTCTTCACAAAGGGTGGCTGTGTTTCATATATCCAAAAACTGATTCATTTTAGAAATGTGGTGAATTATGTTGAAACTTGAATAGAATTAAGAAATTCCCAAGCTAGTTATTAAGCTATGGTCTCTAGTAATACAAAGAGAAAACTGAATGATAGAAAATTATATAACGATAACCTATTGTTGGTATATTAGAAAATGAACTGGGCGGCTAGCCATGGCTTCAGTAAGACAGATGTTTATTTTTGTTTTATATTAAGAACATCTAGGAGCAGCTCAAGGTTGGAATCACAGCATGTTTACCAGGGACCTAGGTTCCTATTATCTTTCTGCTCCACCATCTTTAACAAATGCCTTCCATTCTCAAAGCCAATTCAGGTTGGAAGATGGCTACTGATGCTTCAGCTCTCACGTGAACCAAGTCAGTACTATAAGAACAGGAATAGGGGTAAAAGTGAGTGCTTCTAGGCAGAAAGCCCCTCTGCATGCATTTCATCAGTTACACCTATCTTTTAGGGAGTCTGAGAAATGCAGCTTTTGGAATAGGCAGAGGCCTCTTGCTATACTTAAGATTCACTCAGTAACCTTATTTATATTGGTTACCAAATGAAAAAATCTGCAAGGATATTATTCAGTTAGCACCAAGCAGTCTTCATCACACCACAGAAGCACTAACTTCTCAATATTGGGTGAAATTTAGTGTAACCCCTTACTCGCAGAGAGAGAAACTGAGAAAAGAAAAGTTAAGAAGTTTTCCCCAAACTATAGAACTGATTTGCCAAAGAACGAGGAGCACAGTTCAGATCTCTGATGATTTATCAGTCAAGACACAGTTCTTTACAAAGCAAACTCCAACGAGGTCAGCCCAGGAAATTCAGCTAACCAACATGAATAATAACGCAGCTTACTCCCTGACTCACACGTCAAGCTTTATGATCAAGACTGCTCAGAAGCGGTAACAGCCACCTTCTTTGGTTATAAAGTGAGAATCACAAGTCATGTACATGTGTCTAGGGCCACTAAATTATCAACAAACTGATGTGCACCATGCAACGTGACAGTGCAAGTTATCCTTTCTAGAAGAGCAGGATGTTCCACATCCATGGGCACAAATTGGTACTTGAACTTTATGAGTGACTCTAGGTCTTTTATGGGGCAGCTTTTTAAATACACACAAACACATTATTACGGTGTCTCCTGAAACTGACATTCTCAAAATAGCATCCACGATTATACTAAGGAAGTTTGAAGGTTTTGAGGCTTTTTTTTTGTAAGCCATTGCTTTTATCCTCTTATCTCTTCTTTAATTATGGTCGTCCCTTCCTCAGCTTCCTCCCAGCTACATTCTCAGCCAACCACAGTCCAGGATGAGAACTCCTATACCACACGCTTTCTTCAGCATGTGGGACTACGTAATTGGGCCCCTGCTCTCATGTTTTATCTGTTTTATGTTTCAAGTTTCTTGAAGGCAGGGCCTATGCCTTCCTCATTTTCTATAACCCTTTGAGTGTGGTAAAGATTACAGTTTTCTTTCATATCATGCTTAGCACATTCCAATACTCTGGCAAATGGTCTTGCTAACTGCTTCCTGTGGTTTCACTGTTCATCCCTACTCTCAACATAGATAACTTGAGTGACTTCTCAAAAATACGGAGGTCACATTTATACCTCTTTGGTGATGCACCACCATCTATAGATATAAACATTTTAAGCCAATAGCCCCCACTGTATCCACACCAGTCTTATCCCTTGCCGTTGCTTCTGTTTGCACACTGCATCCTATAAGCTACACAGAAATATGCATCTTGTTCTACAAGGCTGTGACTCATATGTGCAGTTCCTTCTATCTGAAATGCCCTCCCTTCTTTTGTTTACGGAGATATTTCAAATGGCCTCCAAGGTACTGGTCAAATATTATCTACAAAAGACTATGCTGTGTGTATGCAGCATTTTCTAGGGGACAGAGTAGCTTAGACAAAACCTTGAGTATTACTGTACATGCACTTCCACTTCTACACATATTCTATGGAAGTTGGAAAACTGTGAGTGTAGAAATTGTGTTTATTTATTTATTTTTCTAGAGACAAGGTCTTGCTCTGTTGCCCAGGCTGGAGAGCAGTGGTATGATTATACCTAACTGCACCCTCAAATTCCTAGGCTCATGCAATCCTCCTACCTCAGCCACTGAGTAGCTATGACTATGGGTTTGCACCACCATGCCTACTTAATTGTTTAAAACAATTTTGTAGACACAGGGTCGCCACTGTGTTGCCCAGGTCGGTCTTGAACTCCTGGGCTCAAGTAATCTTTCTGCCTCCAAAAGTGCTAGGATTACAGGGCCACTGTACCCAGTCTCTGTGTTTGTTTAGGTTTGCTGTAAATCCCAGGTTCTGATGCACAGGAGATACTCAATCATTTACTGAATGAATGACTGTCAGTTTCCCTAACTAGACTTGAATAATTTTATTGACAGTCTCACTGCTTGTCATAATAGATCTTGTCTCATTTGATTTTGTATCCACAGAGCCCAGTATACTACTTAGAAGTAAATAGTTACATCTCTTTTGTCTTCACAGGTAATCACTGGAGCTCAGGGATTCGATGAGAAATCCAATCTCTCTTTGGCAACTCCTCCTCCTTCAAATAACCCAAGAACATCAGGAGATATTTGGTTTACTGTTTTTATTAGTATTTTTTACTAAGTAGTTTATTTCAACTTTTTTTAAAATAAGTTTTTGTTTGTTTGTTGTTTTGTGTTTTATTGAGACAAAGGTCTCACTCTGTTGCCCCAGGCTAGGGTGCTATGGTATCATAGCTCATAGCAACCTCAAACTCCTGGGTTCAAGAGATCCTCGTGCCTCAGCCTCCTGAGTAGCTGGGATTACAGGATCCCACCACAATGCTGGGCTAATATTTTCTATCTTTAGTAGAGATAGGGTCTCACTCTTGCTCAGGCTAAGTGAACTCCTAAGCTCAAGGCATCCCCCCACCTTGGCCTCATAGAGTGCTAGGATTACAGGTGGGAGCCACTGCCCCCCACCTGGGATGTTCACTTGAGGTGGAGAGAGGATGTCCAGTTAATCTGAAGGCCCTGTCACTGCCACCTGGTATCACAGTTAACACCGGTCCTGTATCCTTGCTGGTTCAGGTCTCCATGGGCGTCTAAGATGGACCAACCTTGGACTCTTAAGATGGCAGCTCTTTGATTTCACTGGATTGTTTAGTGAAAATTACTCTCACTTAACAACCTCAGGAGCTCCCCTTCCCTACATGTCCCAGCCCCTCCAGGGCCTGCTCTATCAGCATTCTCCCCTGACAATAGATGATACAGCTGCCTCTTTGGTCCATTCTAATAGGCTTCTTATACTTGTAACCGCAGGAGAAACTCGAGGGTTCAGTCTCCTTTTTCCCAGTAGGCTCCTCAAATTCTTAGGTAACTTGGTTCACTTTCTCCCAAAACTGTACTAAGGGGAGGGGCAGCTTTTAATAAAAAGGGGTAGATCTTGTTACACCCTTTCTCTGGGGAAAGAGATGACTAGAGATCTTATACGTACATAATTAAAGGAATCCACTTAGTGATTTTTCCAAAAATAAAAAATATATGAACCTCCCAGCAGGTTTTCCAATAAGAAGAGGAGAGTATAGACATTGAATTTCTGCCTCTCCAGTTACCCTTTTACATGAGCGTGAAGATGCTTATCAAAATTAATAGTCATTTCTTCCAAGTCCTTTTATCTTAGGAACGATAATTTATGACAATAAACTATGTACACCTATAATGTATCAATTAAGAAATAATAACTTCTGACTAGGAAGACAAAGTGGGATTATGACAAGTGAGAAACTCTTATCCTAAATGCCCTTTCCTGTCTGGCCAAGGAAACAGTGAGTCTAATAATCAACTTTTTTTTTTTTTTAAGTGCATGGTCCTACCAATCCAAAATGATGAAAAGGTATTCATTCCAAGGCAAATATCTGAAACTGCAAGGTCACATTTGAGTAGCAGAGGATAAATACAATAACAATAGATTTCAATTAGATGACAAAGTCAGCCATAGGTCACAAAACCAGCAGTGTCTTTTCCAATAAGAATTGGGAAAGGAAGGCTTAAAATGCACCTTAGGTTTGTTCACGAAGATACCTGAGAATCCTTCCTTCAACTCTATCCATCCAGTTGAGATTTTAAAAACATAACCCAAGGGAAACCAGTCCAAATTGAAGCTTAATTTATTAAGCTCTAAAAATGTACATTCTTTCACCACAATTTTATTGTCTCTAAAATCCAGGTGTGCCTTACAATCAATGGCATCTTGGATTTGATGAAATAAGTCATCAAATATTTTTAATTAAACCAAATACTTAAAAAATATAATATAGACCCACATGCAGTGGCTCACGCCTGTAAATTCTAGCACTCTGGGAGGCTGAGGTGGGTGGATCACTTGAGCCCAGGAGTTCTAGACCAGCCTGAGCCAAAGCGAGACCCCATCTCTACTAAAAAACAAAAAGAAAAAACTATCTGGGTGTAGCCGTGGGTGCCTGCAGTCTCAGCTACTTGGGAGGCTGAGGCAAGAGGATTACTTGAGTCCAAGAGTTCCAGGTTGCTGTGAGCTATGACGCAATGACACTCTACCAAGGGCAACAAAGCGAGATTCTGTCTCAAACAATCAAACAAACAAACAAAATATAATATAGATAACCTAGAAACTATGCCAATACTCAGATTCCAACCTCAGGATCAGGAGTTAACTATATTACTATTTTAGCAGATTGAAGTAGAGATACAGACAATTATGGTAACCCTTCATAGGGGAAAACGGGTTGTCAGCTAAAGATGATAGAACAGCCCGGCAGCTCTCAAAGGGGATTCCCCATCCAGCAGCTCAGCAGAATCAGCATCACTTGGGAACTAGTTAGAAGTGCACAGGTCTCAGGTCCCACCCCAGAAATGCTGAATCAAACTCCTTGGTGTAGAGGGCCTTGCAGTCTGTGTTTTGAGGACACTTACACAGTAGCTAGAGAAAGGAGACACTTGATCAGTGTGTACTCGGCATAGTATGGGAGGAGTAGCACCCTAACATTTCAGGCCAGTGATAAAACTGCCATAAAAAAAAGACTCTCAAGACCCAGTGCAGATAAGCACCTAAAAACCCCTCTGTTTTAGTTTCTCACTCCCCATATGCCAAAGCAGCTTCTAAGTAAAAGCTTGTTTCCCAAGTGTGTGGATACGGGGAGAGAATGAACTGATCTGGTTAACACAACATTGTGTCTACTTGTCAACATATTTCTCACCATAAATCACTGAACTCATGTTGCTGCTCTTGTATTAAGTTCGTGAGTTCTGAGTGTCAGTCACAGCACTCAATTTCATTACGTTCTGAGAAAATAAAATTTCCGAACCCAGAAAACTTAAAGGTCAGTCCCTGAGATTTGTGTATACTATGATGACACCCTGAAAGAGCTCACTACATACATAAGATATTTAAATACATGGACTATTTACCAGGTTAAGAGAAGTGGAGAATTAAGGGCAATTAGGTCAAGATTGCAAGCTGGCAATCCTCAGGGCAGATCTGGTCCACAGATGTGGCTTGTGAGCCCACACAAGTTGTTCAAAAATTGGGAAGTTTCACATCAAATTTTGGATTTCTTCCTGTCTTAAAAAAGCTAAAAGTTTGACAATAGGGAGCCCACATCCTGGCACTTTATCACCAGCCTGGAGCTAGGCAGAATCTGCCTCCTTTAAACAGGCTGTACCTTTCAAGTCTACCACGGCTTCTGTTGTCTCAGGCTGGTGACCTTTTCTCCTTAATTACCTACCTGTCTCCTGTGCATCTGAGTTTGAGGACCATTGATCTATATAGTCATTTTTCATAGGTAATCTTTTTTTTTTCCTTTTTTTTTTTGAGACTAAGTCTCACTTTGTTACCCTTGGTAGAGTGTTGTGGCATCATAGCTCACAGCAACCTCAAACTCTTGGGGTCAAGAGATACTCTTGCCTCAGACGCCTTAGTAGCTGGGACTATAGGCACTGGACACAATGCCTGGCTATTTTTAGAGGTGGGGTCTTTCTTTGGCTTAGGCTGGTCTTGAACTCCTGAGCTACAGCAATCTACTCACCTTGACCTCCCAGAGTGTTAGAATTACAGGCGTGAGTCATCATGCCTGGCCCGGTAATACAGGTTCATGAAAATATCTTCATGGAAATATATAACTAGGCTCATTTGAATAAAATAAATTATTCAGAAAATGATTTTGTATCTTTATAGCTGTTTTTGTGTGCTAATGTGTGTGAGCAGAGGTGAGATGTTCAGTTATTTTTAAAAACAGACACAGAGTCAACTCAGACAAAGGGTGTTGGCAAAGTAGAAAGTATAAGACAGGACCTCTAATGTCTAGATTTGGATCTACCACTTACTAAATGTGAAATTATCCTTGAGCTTCTCAGTTTACACATGCGTTATATGGGAACCATACTATCCACCACACACAGGGGTTACTGTAATAATTGAATTAGACAATGTTCCTCCAAACTGTCAGTTGAATTACATTTTTGTGGTTTTGGTAATTACATTTTACTTTAGAAATTATGCCTAGCACACAGAAACTTTTGGAAAAACAATCCAATTGACCTTTCAATAGCCTTACATTGTGATAAGATAAAGAAACGAACATTTATTGACTGTACACCATGACCCAGGTACTATGCAGAGGGCTTTATATACATTGTCTTGGGGAATATTTACAGCAATACCATGACTTAATATTATCCCTCTTTTACAAATCGAACGCCAGGGATTAAAAAGTTACACAGCATGTGTTGATAAACAGAGTTCAGAGTCCGTCTCACTTTAAAAGCTGTTACATGTGATTACTTGAGTGTTTCTGAAACTGGCCTGTTTATAAGAATCACTTGGGCTACTAGTTAAAAACACAAGTTCTCCTATCTGTCCCCAAGCTTACTGAATCAGAATGTATGGAAATAGCTTTGAAATCTGTACTTATTATCAGAGCTCCAAGTAATCCATTAACAATAGCAAGAAAACTGCTTGACAAAGCTGCTGCAGAGTCAGAGTAAGCAGAGAAAGAACTACTTTACATTATACTCACTAGAAGAAAGGAAAGAAGGGAAAGAGAAAGAGAGGGAGGGAGACAGGAAATAAGAAGGGAAGGAGAGGAGGAGAAAGAGATCCTGGGGCTGAATGGCATTTAAGGATCCCGTGAATGCACTGACTAGATGGCAGCTTTCTTTCTAACTGCACCCAGCCTGGTTACTGCAAACAGAAGGAACCAGCCAACAGGAAGCTCGGCTTGCCCTGCAGAGGAGTAAAGCACTTTGAACTGCAGGCATCTCGTACACCCAAATTACATACTGCGATACACATAGTATTTGAGCTGTTCCGCAATACCGAAGCCAATTATTCTTGGCACGTACTTCTATCGTGCTCTCCAAATCACCATCCCTCACATGTGGAACGGTGCCACATCAAATCCACCAAGTCATAAATCCCTTAAACTCTTCGAGATGAAAGTTGAATGGAGAAAAAGGATAGTTTGGTACACACACCATGGAGCAGAAGAGAAGTGTCTCAACTTAGTATTGGTCCGTCTGCTATGAGAATCTGGGACAGCAAAATTCTGCCTTAGGAATTTTTCAGACTGTAAACTGAATTTGTCCAATGTCATTTAGCATAATACTGCATTTGCAAATCTTATTTATAGTATTCATCTTAAAATAATTATTTTTCCAACCCTTCCCTCTAAATTTTTTTTTTTTTTAAGTATAGTGGAACAACATAGACAATAAAACAAAGAGTTAGAGGCTGTAAATACCATAAAATTCTTCTGGGAATCACAGAAACTATGCATATATCCTGAATGATACTGTTATTTAATAATCAGGTCAATTAGCCCACTTCTCTTATCCCTTGCGAATTCCAAAGAGAAGATTTAATCAAAACTATTAAGTGATATTGAAATAGAAATCTAATGATAATAGTTAATACATCTATGATAGTATTTATAGAGAACTTAAAATATAGTGCTTCCCTCCTACTTAACATGAAGAGGCTTAATGTATTAGTTTGGGGAAATTTCCATTTCAAGCAGTTTATACTTCCTGGAAGAGACTGAGAGATCGTCAGTCTTTATACAACGGTATTATCAATAAGATACAAAAACAGATTCTAAGTTGCCCTTTATAGCAATCACTCTCAAAACTATAGATTTTTTCCTCTGTACTAACTACATATACACATTGGTTGTGTTAAATTTAAGACTACACATTGGTTGTAGCACCTAAGTTGGGCTCCTAGGTTGCTTCATACCTTTCCAAAGGAAGTTCAGTGAATCTTTTGAAACTGTATAGAGAATTTTTTTTTTTTTCTGTAGAGACAGAGTCTCACTTTATTGCCCACAGTAGAGTGCCATGGTGTCACACAGCTCACAGCAGCCTTCAACTCCTGGGCTTAGGCGATTCTCTTGCCTCAGCCTCCTGAGTAGCTGGGACTATAGGCGCCTGCCACAGCGCCTGGCTATTTTTCTGTTTTGCAGTTCAGCCGAGGTCGGGTTTGAACCTGCCACCTTCAGTATATGGGACCGGTGCCCAACCCGATGAGCCACAGGTGCCGCCCTGAAACTGTATAGAGAAATGTGTGCTCATGTTCGTGTCTACGTTGGGGGGGCAAAGGAGAGGATCCAGTGTTCTCATCAAATTCTCGAGTTTGAGAATTTTGATTGTAATTCCACTTCCTCTCTTACTTTTCCTCTCTTACTAATCCAAAACCAAGATTATTTTTCTATGTCCTGTGTAACCAATTTCTTCTGAAGAAACTAGACATTTACATAAATGCTTCAATCTCTTTCAGCTTTACATCTTACTTTTAGGTAATACTTGCTTTACATCACAATCCTGCCTACCATCATCTCTCTGGCAACTTCACAGGCATGAGGGTTCTTAAATTACTCGACTTGCTACTCTAAGTTTGATCCCTGGGCCAGCAGCATGGGCAATCACTTTGTTAAAAATCAGAATCTTGGGACTTGGAAAGGCAAACATACTAGGTGAGAATGTTCATGTTTACAAAATTCCTAGGAGTTTTCTCAACATATTTAAAGCTTAAGAAGTACAGGGCTGGTGCATCTGATAGTCCATTTCTTGCTTTTCAATTGTACAGAATTTGCATTTTGAATTAGCTTATATATTACTTTGGACAAACACAAGACAGACTTTTGAAAATTACTATACAGTGAAGGGGTTTCTGAAGATGTAACAGGCAATTATTATTTTATGGTAGTACCATATGGAGAAAATTACTATTTTCTCCAATAGTTTTGAGCATCCTACCACCTGTTTCCTTATGCTAGTGAGAAATTATAAATATTTAGAGTTGTCATTTAGAAGACATAAAGAACCAGTTTAGTTTTCACAAAAAAGTAATCGATCAACCAATCTTGGATAAGCAGCTTAGGATCTAGAGGGGGAATGACACGTGCGTGTGCGAGTGCGTGCATGTGCGGGTGTGCAAAACTATATGCCAAAGCATGATATGAAACACACATAATGCTATGAGAGTACTGAGGGAGTGATTATTTCAAGCATGAGCTAAAGGGCACGTATCAAGGAAATGGTCCCAGTAATAGGTCTGAGCTGGCCCCTGAAGGACAAGTAGGATTTCAGTAGACAGAAGTAGAGGAGAGGTGTTTTGGGCAAAAGGACTCCCATCGTCAAAATGTTACAGAGGTCAAGGACGGAGGTACGCACAGTATGGTCCAAGAAGCGTATAATATTTCATTAAACTGTAATATTACCACTTGTATAGTCTCTTCTTGAATCTAGGTCTTGCTTTAATCACTGGAGTATGGCAAAATTGGCCATGCACCAGTTCTGGGGTTACATATAAAGAAGGCTGGGCTTTTGTGCTCTTGGGAACATTGAGCTGCCAAGTAAGGCAGTCTGACCACCTTGTTGGGAGATCATATGAGGAATCCACATGGTGAGAGAGAGAGAGAGAAGCCCTAAGATTGTAGGAAAAGAGATAGAAGACAAGTCATCACTGCTGAGACCAGCCCATCCACCAGTCATTTGGCCTAGCAACAGCAACCATTTTCAGGACCATGACGAGTAAGACCAGCAAAGCTGCCCAGCTGAGCCCAGAACAGACTACAGAAGAGAATGGTCATTTCTCAAGACAACCGTTTGGAATAGATTGTTATGCAGCAATAGAAAAGTGAAACAGTATTTATCAACATTTTAAATCAATGCTTCATTTTGACAAATATAAAATGCATATGTCTACCTGGAGGTTCAGACGGAGGCCCGCTCTTCTACACTCACTAGTCAAGACTTGTATACAACCTTGTTATAAGAGTTTAGAGTATAAAACTCTAGGTTTCTTTTTTCTTTCTGCAAATAAAAATCATTACAAAAGTAGATAAACCTTTTCACCCCTTATATCACCCCTGCTGAGAAAGAAAAGTTGTGTGCTCTATGGTAAGGTAATACTCTCATTGCATCTGGAGCATTTAAGTGGATCTGTTCATGATGCCAAGTCAGGGAAAGTCCAAAGTAACAGAGGTCAGTCTGTAGAACGTTTCTGGCCTGCCAAGGGCTAGCAGAGGACAATTGGAGGAGGTTGCTAAATAAGCCAAGTGGGGCCTCTGCTGGCTGATGCTCTGTCCAATCCTAAGACTAAGTGTAGGAGCTGGTATGTGCCATAGCCTGTTGGCCCAGCTTATGTTTAATTCTTTCCAACAATTCTTGGCTTGTGGGATTTAAAGAGGAGAGGTCAAGGTCTTCCCCTTAAGAGTGTAGAAGTGAGCCAAATAAAATCATCTTCCATCTCCCAGGGTCAAATTAGAAGACCAATATAGAGTTATCAAAAATTGTCTCCAAGAGACTCACAAGCCATAACCTGACAATAACTAGTTGAGGTATTAATATATCTGGAAAAACAATGTTCCCATTAGAGGGAGGCTGGGCAGTTAGTAAATCTGACAGTGGGGACAGGGAATGCCCAGGGAGCGTGTTCGTCCTTCTGAAACCAGGGTCAGCCAAACTTCTGATCATATATCATCCTGTGTATGCTAAATCCATGCCATATGACAATTTATCTTTCTGAACTTACCGACGGAGGTAGACTATGTGTGCTGCTGAGGCCAAGTACTTTGTAGTTTTTTGTTGGTTTGTTTGTTTTGTTTTGTTTTATTAAATCATAGCTTTGTACATTAATGCAATCATGGAGTACAATGTGCTGGTTTCATATACAATCTGAAATATTTTCATCAGACTGGTTAACATAGCATTCATGGCATTTTCTTAGTTAATGTGTTAAGACCTTTATATTCTGCATTCAGTATGTTTCACTTGTACCCTTCTAAGATGCACTGTAGGTGTGGTCCCGCCAATTACCCTCCCTCCACCCATTCTCCTCCCTCCCCTCCCCTCTCTTGCCCCTTTCTCCACATTCTTGTGCTATAATTGGGTTATAGCCTTCATAAGAAAGCTATAAATTAATTTCATAGGCACTTTGATGATACTTATCATCAAACTGATACTCTGGCTTGAAGGCTCTTGTGAACTTTGTAAGACAGAGTCAGCACACTCAGGAGCTGTGACAAGATCATCTTTCTGAGACTGCATGGCTGACGAGTAGACCTTGGAATAGTGTTAAGTCACACACATACAGAACACTACTCTGTCAGATCTTGTTTGGGTACCAAACTGTCCTTCCCTAGGCACCACTACCCCCACCCCAACCTGACATCATTTTAAATTTAACATTTCTACAAGGGTGGGAGCTCCAACATTTATACAACACAAAAGTAGCTAACTTTGGTTGAATGCAGCCCATGTGCTCATCATTGTTCCAACCACTATATGGATCATTTCATTCAACCTTCATACCAGGGGAGGAGATATTATTATCACTTTGTGCCACTATGGGAGCTGAGATTAGGAAGCACAAGGTCTCTGGCTAGCAAATGGCAGGGCTGACATTCAGAGCAGTTAGATGCCAGTGTGGCACCTTGAACAGTATATGACACTGTCTCCTTTCAATGTCTCTACATCCATGAGGATTGGTGCTATGTCAAAAAGTTCATTTGTTCTCAACTGTGGCTTGTTAAGTTTATTTTCTTTAAGGAGAGAGAAGGAACAAATGACCTCTACCTGTATGTTGTGATAATCTACACATTTTTCCTAGTATCTTACAAAATTTTAATGTTTCATTGACTAATGTTTAGTGAAACATTAAGCATTAAATGAATCAGTTTGATGCTTCATTTAAACTACTGAGAAGTGACCTAGTACCCTATCCCCAAATCCCATATTTTCTCCTCTGACTTTTCTGTGGTATCACAGAGGATAGTTTACCCAGATTTTCAAGTTGTTTTAATTTGTCTCCTCGAATATATAAGCACAATCTTGTAACCACAAAAGGTCAGCAAAGTGCACTCTGATTCTCAGTGGGAAATTCTGAAGTGTTCTAAGGAGATAAGAGAAAGCCATTCAGGATCTTGCTTTCAGACAGGTTCTTGGGGTTATGATGGCAATCATCCAAGCCAGAGAAGATGGTGGCTTGCAGTAAGGTAGTAACTGTGGAGGTGGTGAGAAGGACTTGGGTTCTGGGTATATTTTGACGGCAGAGGCTTCAGGAGTTCCGATGCATTTGGATATGAGATGTAATAGAAATAGGGAACACAAGGATATCTTCAAACTTTCCCTGAGCAACTGAGATGGGGAAGCTATGGATAGAGCAAATTGTGTGGGAGGTAGTTGGGGAAATCTGGGGTTCAATTCTTCTTTCCTGCCTTTCTTCTTTCCTTCCTTCCTCCCTCCTTCCACTTTTCCCTTCTTTCCTCCTAGTCTCTTCCTTCCACCCTCCCTCATTTCCTTCCACGCACACCTACAAATGCCACGCATCATACCTTGAGATACAACAGACACAGAGTGTCCTCGCCAGCCAATAGAATAGGAGTGACAGAATGGGGTAGACATGGAATAGATGGTATGGGACCTCCTGTGTTCTAGCTACTCCCTTCTTAAAGATTTATAATGGATTTTGATGTTAATGGATTTGAATAATTCACATTTTTAATCATAATCTTGAAAATGTGTCATGACTTTGACATTGATGATACTTTAGAAATTATTCATTATTATCAAAATTAGGATTCCATTGTTAAATCGATGGTATATGTTTTTTTGACTATCTTATAATATTCAAAACCAACCAAAATAACCTCTTATATGAATGAAACATTCATTACCGTCTTATAGAAAGGTGCCTTTTTGTTGCTCTAGCCACTATCCATTAAAGGTTCTGATGACTTGACTAGCTAACTTTATTATTTATTGGCTTTATTTTAAGAAACATAAAGCTAAGTGGTACACTCTGGTAGAAAGAATGTCCTAGGGTACAGCAAATGGCAGATTAGTATTGTGTTAAGAGGCAAATCTTTGAAACAGATTGCCCAAGTCTGACTCTTGGCTCTATTTCTTATTATCCATGTGATCCTGGGCTAGTTATTTAACACCTCCATGCCTCAGTTTCCACAACTAAAAAATAAGAACAATAACATAGCCAACCTCACAGGTTTATGGGGAGGATCATGCAGAGTCCATAATGAGTATAACACATGATAAGCACTCAATAAATGGCATTACTTGCTGAGATATTGAGGCTGTTATTACTGCTACTACCATACTCTCTCTCCTTCCTTCTCAAGAGATCATTCTTATATATGATGTTATGTGCTGGGTTTTGTTTTTCATTTTAACAGTCATTTCTGTCTTAAGGAAAACGCAAGGAGGAAAAGAAAGTTGACGAAGATGACAGAAATATTTAATATTATTGGTTAAATAAATGATAAAACATGAACAAATGGAAAATTGATTTTGAAGAAGAATACTTTGATAAGAGACAAAATGTTCATGAATTTTTGTTAAGTGGAAAAAAATTCACAACAAAAGGTGATCAAATGTTTCAATCCCATTATATATGTGTGTGTGAGTGTGTGTATATACACACACAAAGACTTAGAAAGATGTAAAGCAAATATTAATGGTGGTTATCTTTGCATGGATAGATCAATTGGTGGCTTTTATTTTTTGTTTTATTTTCTGAACATGTATGATACACTCACATGACTGAGTAGGGTCTCCAACTAAGTGAGACACATAGCCATAAATTTAGAGGAAACACTCTATTTAGGTTTGGATATGAAGAGTTTGATAAACCTGTGGGTCACTCAGGTGGGAATTTCTGATAGATATTGTGGAATGGGTTAGTTTAATTTCTATGTAAATATAGGGGCTTTCAGCACACAAAGGTGGTTAAAACAACAAGAATGCATGCTTCAATCCTGGAGGACATGCAGAGTGAGAGGCATGGACTGAGAAAAGGAACCTGGAACACCAATGTCAAAGTGAGGGCAATGGACAAGGAATGTAGGAGGAAGACAGAAAGAGTATGTGGCTGCAAGCAAGGAGGAAAGAGTTTCAAGGACAGACTGACAATTACCTTAGAGAAGCCTGGTGGGAAATGAACTGACAAATATCTACTTGACTCGGCAATTGGGAGATCAGCGAACCCATAGCAGGAGTGCTTGGAATACAGTGAGAGCTGCAAGCTGATTTCCAGGTTGAGAAATAAAGAGAGAAAAAGAAAATGAAAGTAACCAATATAAACTTTTCTTTTCTAGAAGTTGGGAAGAGAAAATTAATGGGGAATTTCAACCAGGCTGAGGGAGAAGCAGCCCCCAAAGAGTAGTTCAAAGAAAGAGAGATAAGGGATGATGGATGGAAGGAAGGATGGATGGACGGATGAATAGACAGATGGATGAAAGAAAAGATGGATGGATGGATGGATAGATGGATGGATGGATGGGTGGTTGGATGGATGGATGGATAGAAGGATGGATGGATGGATGGGATGATGGATGGATGGATGGATGGATGGATGGATGGGATGATGGATGGATGGATGGATGGATGGATGGATGGAAGGATGGAAGGATGGAGGGATGGAGCAATATCCATTGCTCCATTAGGTGTGGAAGAGGACGGGGATTAGTTTTAGGGGTATTTTGACCTCTTATTTTTAAGTACATAAAATATAAATCTTCCCATAACATTACATAGAAAAGCAGTATAGATTGGATGAAATGTAATTTAATATCCTTTTTTTTTTTTTTTGATGACTTAGGATCATCAATTTGAGCACCAATTATTATACTCAGTTGTCCAGAAAGAGATGCTCTTAGTGTTTCCTAAGACAATTTGAGTTTATTGCCCCTTTCTAGAAGGCCTCAAATAGCTGTGAGTTTCTTCCTTTTCTTTTCTTTTTTTTCTTTTTCTATTTTTTTTTTTTTACTTTGTTTTCTGGCCATTTGCTGTCATTTGACTACTAATCGTTGTGACTCCCTGCAATCTCCTACCCAGCCTTTCCTAATTTGCTTCATCCAATTGTGGAAGGTTTAAGACGACATGACCATGCTAGTGTGAATCACCACTAACATGTGAACATATATTTCTCTAGCTAATGACCTGAATTATCCTTAAGAGGTGAATGTCATGAATGTCTATTTTTGAGTGCTCAGAGACCTCTTTAGCTTTTTTCCTGATGCTGATCTATGTTCCATGAGAAAGGGGACGGGCTGAAATATTAACAGTTAGGATGTGTGCTGCTGTTAATAACTGAAGAACACACATGCATCATGCATACTAACCCGCCATGTGAATACAGAGAACAGGCTGATGAAGCACTCTGAACCTACTGATAAATGTTTGCTACTTTTTCACAAAACCTACAGAGTGTGTTGAACAATTTTATAAGACTCTTCAGTAAGCCACAATCTATGACCACATAAATAATTTACAATAGTTTTAAAATAACTTGGCAATGATTATGGTTCTGTTTAAATCCCCAACAATGTAACTCCCACAATCTTCTGGCTGATTTATAATTCTTATTGGAAACACATTTCTTGTCTCTGATGGTTGGTGAATAAATGCTTGCTACATCATTGGCTCTATGTTTATTAACAATAATTAATATGTTCATTAGCTAATAAACATAGAGCCAATAATGTGTAAAAGTGCAGGAAATAATCTTTGTCCAAATCATTAGCAATCTGTTTTTCGCATATATGTTACTGAACTATATTATAATGTACTTCTTTGAGCGAGCACACTCAAGAAACTGAAATGGTTTAAAGTACACAATTCCCCATTGTACAATCAGAGTAAAGAAGAAAAATGATTTTTAGAAAGCTCATCCCTTGGCTATTTTTCTGTGTATATGGAATTAATATTTACATGATGAGGACACAAACCAATGTTTTGCCTTCTGACCCTGATTTACCAAACGTTCACAGCTCAGACCTGCAGACAGGTTTTGAAAATAACACTTGGCAAGAACATGTGCAAATGCTCTCAGTGAGCACTGAGGTACATGTATATTTTACTATCTTTCCTTTCTTTTTACTCTGAGTGCTTTTAAAAATCAGCATAACTGCAATAAAAAGAACCCACAAGTGACCTCTTATTGAATTACGAAGCAATGTGTGTCGGAAACACCCCTCCGAGTTTTAAGAGGGTCTAAAGGAAGATGCTGTGCACGTACTCCACGCCTGCAGGAATTCTGGTGAAAGGAGATACCAACTCAGAGCTGCTTAAGTGATGACTCTGCGGCCAGGCAGGAGCTGGGAGAATGAACTACCAGAGGCGGGGGTGGTGACAAAGTGGACAGTGAAAGGCCAGAAAAGACAACAGATAAGTTTCAGACGTGCCACTGGGATAGGCCCCCTCCTCTAAGTTTTAAACAAGGTTTTAAAAAGTTTAAAGAAAGAAGACAACTTTCTGCAAAATGAGACCTTGCTTTAGGCACCTAATTTTTAGTCATTAACGACAGTTGATAATTATTCAATATAATCATTAGCAATAATAAGGGCAAAACTAAATGCCAAAATAAATATTTTACAGTACACAGCTCCATGTGTCAATCCTTCATCTCAGCTAAATTTCTCTACATTTGACTGTTATTATTTTTCTGCCTTCACAGCAGCTTCACCCAACATTCTGAGATATAATTGGTCAGCATAGGAGTTACAAAATTCCAAGATTGCTGCTCAGTGGAATTACTCTTGCTTATATAAGGCAGGTCTCACATGTACATTATTCTATTAGAGAGTATCAATGCTATCAATTATTCCTTATTTTTAAAATTTTCCTTAAAAATTGCTTTTGTCAAAATAGTATTGCTATGCTCCTTCAAAGTCCAAAACATCTTAGTTTCACCAGACTTCCACAGCCTAACTTTCTTTAAACTAGGCTCATTCATCTGGATTCTCTGCTGTAGGATTGTCACACTTGCCATGCACATACAAGAGTCAACATTTGGGCATCACATTGGAGTACTGGTCCCTCTTTATCTATTTAAGTTTCTTTTATTGTTCTTCATTTCAGAATATTACAAGGTATACAAGTTTTGGTCGCATAGTTTGATTTGTACAAATTGTGTCAAAAATTATAAGTGTGCCCATCACTTATACCTATAAATTACCCAGCTCCCTTCCCCCTCTCACTTGCCATATGTGCACATTGGTGGTTGATTAGTTCCAACAGAGTACATGTGGTATTTTTCTATTCTTGCAATAATTCACATAGAAGATGGTCTTCAGTTACATTCAGGTTGTTATAAAAGATACTAGGTCACTATGTTTTTAATGGCTGAGTACTACTCCATAGTATACACATTTGATTAATACAATCAGGTATTGGTGGGTACTTGGGTTGTTTCTACACCTTTGCAGTTGTGAATTGTGCTGTTAAAAACATTCAAGTGCATGTGTCTTTTTGATAAAATGACTCTTTTTACTTTGGGGTAAATACCTACTAGTGGGATTGGTTGTTTGAGGTCTTTCCATATTACTTTGCACAGAGGTTGTACTAGATTTCAGTCCCACTGAAACTAGTCCACATGTCCACATCCAGGCCAACATCTCTTCTTTGGGGACTTTTTGATAAGAGCCATCCTCACTGAAGCAAGGTGATATCTCATTGTGGTTTTGATTTGCATTTCCTTAAAGATTAGAGATGTTTTTTTCATGTGTTTGTTGGCCTTTAGTTTATCTTCATTTTAAAAGTCTCTGTTCATGTATTCTGGCCACTTTTTAATAGGGTTGTTTGATTTATTATCTATCTGTCTATCTATCTATCTAATTCTCAACTGAAGCCTTACTTCATCCAAGGAACATTTTCTGATCAAGCTAGCTCTCAAAGATCTCTTCTTCTTCATAGTACCTATATGTTTTATTGTTTCTATATACTTGCAGAATTGCTGTTGCTATGGCTTGCTGGAACTGGAGCTTGTCGATTGTTAAGTATTCGAGAATTCTGCAATAACTGTATACCAGTGGTAGCCTGAAATCAGCCACATTGGAGGCATTTACACCATGGCAATAGGTAAGCAGTGAGGATCAAGTTCTTTATTTTGTTTTGGGTTTTTTCATTGCGGGGTGAGGGTAGGGGTAGAAGTAAAGGGTAAAGGACAGAAGGAGGGGAACTGGTTTGCCAGTATACCACACAACAGACTCTCTAATCCAACTAGTCATACTAAAACATTTTGTCACTTTCCTACTATAGGTTTCCAATAAGCTTAATTACTTCCAAGATGAAGTAATCTGTGACTTCTCAGGGAATCAAATTCCAACATGAACATGTATGTATCCATGTACACTAATTAAAATGTAAGCTCCATAATAGTTAGCTATATCTCATCTATATATTATATTTTTCATGGTGCCCAGCACAGTGTATAGTAAAAAGACCAATGGAGCATAACAGAGAACCCAGAAATAAATCCATGTACTTAACAGTCAACTGGTTTTCAACAAAGGTGCCATGAACAAACACTAGGGAAAGGACATTCAATAAATGGTGCTGGGAAAACTAGATCTGCATATGCAGAAGAAAGAAACCGGATTCCTATCTCACACTATATGCAAAATCAGCTCAAGATAGATTAAAGACTGAAACATAACGCCCCAAGCTATAAAACTACTAGAAAAAAACATAGGGAAAACAACGTTTGGACATTAATCTAGGCAAAGATTTTAGGGTTAAAACTTCAAATGCTGCGGATTTAACAAATGTCATTATTTTGGATTTTGAGGTCTTGGCATTTTTAGTCTTTTTCAATTTTTCAGATTCTCATTTCCCAAAGCCAACAGATGTTTCCTCTGGTCCAGTGACCAAAATGTGATTGTACTTATAATATTAGATCTAATTCTCAAAGATCAATCAACAATAAGTCTCAGATCTGTACATTGGTTGAGTGTTGCCCTAATGCCCGAGAATTCCATCTCTAAATTACACAGTCAGTCTTTCTGTCTTCAGTAATGAGCAATAGTGCTGTGATCCTCAAAAGATCTCCACTGCATCTTTAATTTTATGTCCTTCCTTGACATTGATTTTCTATTCCAATTCAGGTAATAGATCTGATTAAAAACACGAAAGTCTTTCCCAGCAATCTTTGTTTCTCTTCCATAATCTGTTGTTTACATATTTTCTTAACTCTTAATTTTGCTAAACACCTCAAATCTTTTGTTCCTACACTGTTGTTTTGGCATCAATTCCAATACTTGCCTCTCTAGTCCATTAATTACCACATTTCCCACTTTTGACATTGGAGTTCTTAACAGTAACATCAAACCAAATGTTTTAAAACCTCATTTCTAAAAGCATTTGCCACAAAGATATTTGTACCAGAATGTTTACTGCAGCTCAATTCATAATTGCCAAGTCATGGAAGCAACCCAAATACACATCAACCTGTGAATGGATTAACAAATTACAGTCTGTGTATACCATGGAATACTATTCAACCATAAGAAATGATAGAGACATCTTTTATGATAACCTAATTCAGTGACTCTCAACCTTCCTAATGCCACAGCCCTTTAATACAGTTCCTATGGGTCGCAACCCACAGGTTGAGAACCGCTGACCTGGATGGAGTTGAAACTCATTCTTCTTCTCTTTTTTTTTTTTTTTTTAAATGAAACAAGAGACAAATTTTATTACACGAGTTAATTTTTATGTCCAAGCACAAGGATAATAAAATCTATTTTCCATGCCAAATATTATATACATTAAATAACATACAGTGATAACAATGCAGTGTAGGTTTCCTGGGAAACAGACTCTGTGATAGAAATATACAAGCAGGAAGTGTATTTACTGGGCAGGGCTGTCTAGATGAGGACCAGTGAGAGTGGAAGAATGAAGTAGGATACACAGAGCAAGAAGTTGAACTCTATCGAAGACCCGACAAATATTTCAGTTGATCCCTTGAGGAACCTCTGAAGTTGGGAAAGCCCCTCAAAGATGTCTGAATTGAGGCAACGGCTAGTTTTTGGATATCTGCCACCCCACAAACATGAACCTTGAATGAGAGGATTCTCTTTAGCCAGGGGCAATTTCCAGGGGAGAACTCAGCAGAGAGCAGCCAACTACCAATAGTCTCAGTAGCTGAGGGAAGGGGTGCTTCAGTCTCAAAAGAGTTGGGGGATTTGTGAAAATCTGGGAAGCACATCATAGCATCAACTACAGATGATCAAAAAGAACAATACATCATTCATAATTTATAGCAAAGTTCTGCCTCAGTCCCAGATACAATTGAATTTAAAATTATGAAAAGGTAAAATTCTAGCAAGAATTTTACCTTTAGAAACTCATTCTTCTTAGTAAAGTATCTCAAGAATGGAAAAAAAAAATCCAGTGTACTCAATATTAATATGAAACCAATACATAAACAATTACATGCTCATATGAATGATAAAACACAAAAATAGTCTAGCAAGGGGGGTGAGGAGGTCGAGGGAGAGAAGGGGGTAGGGTGATTAGTGGGAGGAGGGAGGGCATTTGGCAGGATCTCATCCAATACGCATGATGTGAGGGTGTTCAGCACACCCCTTGGGCGAAGGGCTCTTCTACAACTGAACTTTACCTTGGAAGTGAGAACACTGTAATCTAAAAATTTGTGCCCTCATATTAGTTTGAAATGAAACTTCATTTCTAAGACTCTTCTCTATTATAGACAACCTGCCCTCTAAAAAATAGACATGCCATTGTAAATCTGAAAACTTACGGCTTACTCGTCAGGGATGGATTGGAAGGAACTCATTTTGGAAGGAGCTCGAGGCAGCATAGCATAGCAGAGTGATTAAAAACATGAAAGTGAGAAAGAGGTGTGTCCAAATCTTAGCTCTGCTGCTGATAAGCTACATGACTTTAGGCAAGTTGTTTAAATTCCCGGAGCATCAGCTTCCTCATTTGCATGATGTGGAAAGAGAGGTATCATTTAGTAAACATGGCCTTGTCTTTACACCACTTTCTAGTATTTCTACAACCATCAAGTCAATGAAAATATTCACTCAGAAACTGCTGAAGAGATGTAACTTTTGGAAAATGTGATCAAAAAGGAAAAATTTTTCTTGCCCAAAGCCCAGCTTCTGGTTCTGCCCCAATGGCATCTCTAAAGGTATCTCTAAATCCTGACACCTTTCTAGGTCTGCACTTCCTTATTTACAAATGGAGGGAGGTTGAGTGAGGAGTTCTATTATGTGCATCTGGCACGCAATTCTGGGGTTTTATTTTACATACAAGGAACCAAAGAGTAAGGTGAGGGGAACATGGCAGCGGCTCGCTCCACCGTCACACAGAAAGGCTTGCTGTAAAACCAGGAGCTCATCCTCAACTGGTTGCCAGCAAGTGTGATTTCCACTCGAGTGGGCCAGGCTCCCTCTCTCCCCAGCTGCAGCTCTGCTCCTCACCCATCCCAGCCCAAGCTGACCCAGAGCCTCTTTCACTTCTTCTTCCCTGCATTGGGTCCTGATCTTTGTGCTGAACTAACCTTCCCTTCTGAGATCCCTTCTTGAACTGGTCATTCTATTAACCTTCCCATTTAGGTTATTTTACTTATTATTATTGATCTATCACCACCAATCAATGGGAATTATATGGTGGACTGGGGCAAAAGAAAAAATAATAATCACAATGTTGGATTAAAAAAATTAAGCTTAAAAAAAGGGTGAGAGGGATGTGAGGAATAAAAACTTACCTAGTAGGTACAATGAACATTACCCGGGTGATAACATTACCCCGGTGATAATCACACGAAAAGTTCTGCCTCCAGCATTATAAAAGGCATCTATGTAACAAAAACATTCGCACCTCCTTAATATGATACTTTGAAATAAAAAGGCTAAGCTAAAATATATTGATATGCTGAGTTTTAAAAATCACAATGCATTGTTTATGAATAAAAACATACATAGTAGAAAGATGCAAACAAGGACAGGATGACGATTTCCAAAATTTATGGCAGAGGTTTTTCTGGAGGGGAAGGAACAGAAACAGGACTAATGGTGGTGGTGGGGAATGGGGCCTTGGAGTTTATCTCTATTGTTTTATTTTGTTTCTTAAAAGAAAAAAAAAAAAACCCTAAGATAGTTACGGCAATGAGGCAGTCTGTCATTTCCAGGTTGTGGATACATTTTTGTAAAACTTCTTGCTGTCCAAGTAATTTTTTTTGTTTCAAATTAATTCTAGGAGATGTATGCCAGCTACATGAAGAACTAAGCAATTTCCAATGTCTTGCTAAAGAGTTCAAATGCTGAGGCAAACCCTGGCCTACAAATTTGTGTAACCAAAGCCATGCTGCTCTCAATGCTGCCAGGGTTGGGTTACAGCAGTGAGAGGAGATTGAGCTGTTTAGTTTTCATGGCTCATTAAGTGAGGGTTACAGGGGTACCATAATCAAATTCACTGCACTTCTCTTTGCCTCCTCTCTAGGAAGTGAGGCCAGACCTTAGGGAACCGATAGACTTAAAAAAGTCTCAAATACTCAAGGCCTATGGTAATTCTGTTCACAAAAGAAATTAGCACACCTGAAAAGGATTAAATTCTTTTTCCTTTTCTAAATGCTCCCCTTCCTTAAGCTTCCTCTGTCAGTTGACTGCCAACCTTATTGCTAATTCCCATCCTTCATCAGGCTTACCAGCACTTCCTGCTGCAAATTAGTGTTCATTGAACCTGAGCCTGATCTCCAAGACACATCCAGGCTCTGGGGATTTCTGTCCTAGGATGCTGGTGCAAAGGGCACCCAAACATCACCAGGGGAGTGGCCTGGGAGTGTTCCGGGAATGAGGGAGGAAGGGATATCTTGGGAGACAAAAGTAATGAGAGTATGTAGGAAAAAGGGAGAAAGTCTTTCATTAATTTTCACTGTTGGACATGATGTAGATGGAGAAAAATGAGAGTCATAGAAGGCAGAAGAGGGGCAAAATGGGGGTGATGGCAGACACAAGTGATAGTAACAAGCCAGAAAGGTCAGAAAACTTGCAAGGTCTGTGTTGTCTTGACAGTATTAATATCAAAGTCAGTGCTTTATAGCCTCAAGGGGGCAAGGAGCAGAAAGGCTCTGGGCCTGCTAACTCATTCCCACAATACATCTGCACACATTCATGCTCACACCTTTGGGAAAAAAGGACTCTGGTCCATTGATAAACAATCCAGGAGCCTAGCAGATTTGGGGACTGATTTTCAGAATCCTGTCTTTCTTTCTTTTTTTTTTTAATATAGTCAAAAAAGGAGAAGAAAGCAAGGAAGAAGGGAACGGAGGAAAGAAGGAAGAAAGGAAAAAACAATTCCATTTATAAACCTCAGACAAAAGCCAAAAGCTAATACTTCCTATGAGCCAAGTTGCAGATTTACCTGTACTCTTTCAGAGGATAAAATCCAAATTCCCATGTGGATAATTAGCCTTCTTTCCATTATTACACCTAGTAAGACAAGTTTAGAACTCCTTCTCCCTTTATTCACCCCTCACAAGAAGCCCATTTTAATGCAACCTTTACTATTTTTCCAGAACCAATGGGAGGGAGAGGTGGGTTCTACTTCCACCACGTTTTGTGTATTTGAAAAGAATGCCGTTTAGTGCTTCTTCCTTTTCCAAAAAGAAACAGGACTTTGAGACCAAGAACCATCAACTCTGTGTCTCTTCCCTGTGGCTGCTCCTCTAGTACCAGCCGATTTGAAAAAGGAGTTTCACATAATGCAATTTATTGAATCCATGTTTCCTGCCACATTCTGCTTTAAGTGCATATGTTCTTTTGTTTCCTTGCTAACATTTTTACAGCTGAGAGATCATACTTTCTGGTATAACTCTAGGATATGGATATTAAAATCAGATCAGCAAAACATTTTATGGACTTGGAAAGCTGCCAATCCGTGCTGTAAAATAAAGCATATTATGCAGCAGATACCATCAGATCTATTCTATGCCGTTTTCCTACTCTGGGGGTGGGGTAGGGGGAGTGAAGGTGGACTTGAGAACAATGGAGAGTGGGAAAGAATGAAAGGATTTGATTAATGGTGGAATTTGAAAATGGGGACAATTTGTATTAAAGAAATGTCTTCAAAAACTTCATAACCTCCGAGACATTTTCCAGCTAGGTAACTTCTGAATTACAGCTGGAGGTAATGTTCTTGGAACTGCCTCTGCAAGCTGAAATCCCACCCTGCCTGCAAACGCACAGCTTTGCCATTTTCTCCGGCAGACGCACAAATACTCAAGCGTCCACAGTGAAGTGTGTGTGAGAGACAGAGGGCTGGGGGAGGGGCCCCCGCGGCTCTGCAGCAGCTCCTTTGAAGTGTTTAATTCCTCTCTTGTGATCTATTCATCAACACGACATTTAAGCGTATCAGCTTTAGCTCAGCAATTCCATCCTCAGCGGCTCATGTGGCTCAGGGCCTCTGTCCAGCACCTGGGTGGCACAGTTTGTTTTCTCTGCATTCAGAAATGTTAACAAAATCAAACTGCTTCTTCTTTTTCTCCCTCTCTTCCCCTCCCCCCACCTTCCTCCGGGTAGGCTCGAGCTCACAGCTCGGGTGAGTGGCGAGTGTGCACAGGAGCGCGGAGCCTGCCTTTGTAAAACACAGGAAACGCACAAAAGCAGAGAGTGCAGCTGGAGCCCGGCTTCTCTCTCGGCTGCGCTCCCTCCCCAGCCCCACCCGCCAGCACCGGCTTTTAATTTTCAAAGGCACTGCAATTGCTTGGTGTGGTTTCAAGAGCTGGGGTGCCATTCTCCCAGATGATGACTGTGCTGACGTCAATGGCATTCTTATCATGCCTAGTGCGACATCAGAAACCAGCCCTCAGAGGCTCCTCTTATTCACAGTGCCTGGGCTCTCCGCAAAACGTGGACCGGATTTCTGAAATGCAAAAGTCTCCCTTCTCTCAACAAGCTCTGCACTCAGCAAGGCAGCCAAGGCAGCCTCCTTGGGTCTGCAGCTTTCCAGTTAAGACTCTGTTCCTTAATATTCTCTCCTGCAAAGGGAGCAGAGAGGGCTAAGTGGAGCACAGAGCTCCCTCTTGCCTGTCAGTTTCAGAGCCCTTTGTGTGACACTCCACCCAGGTTAGAGAGAAGGTGCTGCTTCTGATCATTCTTTAGGTTTTACTAAAGCCCTTGACATGAGGAGATTCCCCCTATACAAAGACCAAGAACCTCTTAAGTAACTGCTAATCGCGTGTTCTCTGGGTCATAACCAGAGCCCAGGTCCCCAGATCAAGCCTGAATTCATTTCAGACTGCAGCAATCACCCCTGTCAACTTTTTTAATAAAGAAGAAAAACAGGAGGTTTGGTAGAAAAACAGTATCACTGAGAATTAAACATTTTACTCTAAATTTTACCAGCGTCTTTTTAAAGAGGCCTGATTTCAAAGGCTGAATTTACAAGGAACTCACTAGACACTGAACTCATTATCCATTTCCTACCCAGCAATTTGGGAGCAGTTTTTATGGTGATGATGAAACTGTCTCCATTTGTAGTGGAGTTTATTATGATCCAAATCTGCCCCCAAACATTTGGGAAATGTCTACAGCGCAAATCAAGATATTTAAAGAGTCAAGGTCATTTTGTGTGATGACACAATAGTACGCGTCTAGGTAGATTTCATCTGCCCAATCTTTGACACAAATAAATCAAAATTATCTTTGTGTCTACCAACCAAATAATGATCATCCTGTTAAAGACTACTGAGCCACCCATAGCAAGCTAAAGAGAAGTCTGTTTCACTACATAAGAAATAGACAATGCAGTTCCACCAAGAGTCATGACAGGGAAGGGATATCAGTGTGCAATGGGTTTAACCCTTCCACCTTCAAGGGAAGAAACTGAGGCCCAGAGGTTGTTTTGTGGTTTATTCCGGGTCACACAACTACTAAGTGGCAGGACTAACAAACTTCAGCTGTCTCTTTCTAAAGTGACAGGCTCTTGCCGCTGTATCACGTTGCTCCTTGTTATTGAAAACCTACTGACTGAGCCTCAAACCCATTTGCCAAGAAAGTTTCCATTTTTTCATTTAAATCTAAACAATAATTCTGAATTTCTTGAATAAAGAGATTTTTCAGGAAGTTTTAGATAAACAGAGTTCTGATACATTTCTCTTTTGTTTCCAGTGAGTTTTACAACTTGTGAAAAGATTCTTAAACAGAATGGAACAAAATAATAGACATTGCAATGCCTGAAATTTACCTGATTTTTTTTTTTTTTTAAAAGATGATGCTCTTGGAGAAGAAGCAGCAAAGATTTTCCTCGGCTCCAAATATACAAGCTCCCGGAGTCTAGCCATCATTCTGCCTCAATGATTACCTAGTTCCCACTGTGCCTTGTAACATTGTTACTAATGTAATTTGTTTGTTTGCTAATGTCCAGCCTGATCACATATATCAGAGCTATCAGGAAAGTATCCAGCCATTATTAATACTATTTTTTATATTACATGGTAGATACTTTCCAAACAGCCCTTGTATATGACCTTCACACTTTGCTCCCCACCCCCACCAGTTTTTGCTTTCTCTTCAGAGTGCTATGGCCCCTTCTATAAGTCACCTTTCGCTACTCTCATTTTGACAGCTATGCGTCACATTCTGGTCTAGAAGAGAGAAAAGATTGGACAGAGTTAAAAGATCTTGGCTTTAGAATCAGACAGACCTCAGCTGGAAACCTGGCTTAATCACTTGCTATCATATAATTTTAGGACATTTCTTTACCTCTCTGACTTTCAGTTTCCTTATCTACAAAATAGGAAGAATGGCCCCTACCTACCAGTGTTATTGGAAGGGTTAGGCTGGCATAAAAGGTAATAATATAAGGATGATTAAAAAAAAAGGAGAGAATCATAAAATTATTAAAGAATAAAAAGTAGAACAAAGGACAGTAAACATTTTCCCTCATGCGATCAGAGTTAGATCCTAAGAGCCACTAAAATTGGAAGGGCAATATTTCCTTAAAGAATTTTTCTAGTGAAAAATGAATTATCGAACCACATATACAAGCATCAGCCTGCATTATACATTTCCATAAAATGTTAGTGGAATGCATTTTGCACTGACTAAATGATTACAATTGGATGTCAAATAGCTATAAAACCTAACCATGCTCTTAAAAATTGTCTCTTCTCCCTGAGACAAACTGTCAATATTCATCTAGGTGATAAGTAACTTTGTATACACTGAGCTAAGAAGCCAAATCAATTCCTTAAAGGCAAACCCACACTAATGGCACATGGTTTTGGAAAGCCTAGCTGTCCATTTGTGAGATAAGCCATAGGGTCTCAAAAAGTACATTTTCACTATATACCATGTTATTACAAAATTGATGTTACTTCATTAACAACAAAATTTTATCAAAATTAATGTGCCTTCCCTTTGGCAGAAATCAATAATATGAAATAATAATAGCATTTTAACTTAGAAACAAATTACAGCCCTGACTGTTTAAGCTGGCTCATCCAGATTTTGTAAGTGAAACCGGAGTAGTCTACGTAAGTTCTAGGATGGATATGAATCAGAGAAGCCCAGATGTCAAAAGGGTGTGTGATTCAGAAGAGGGTATTCATGTTGGGGATTTAGCCCTAAACTAATCAATGCTGCCTAAGACAATGGAGAAAACAGCTCTTGTTTCTAGTGCAGTCGTCCAGCCCTCCCTCCATAGTGAAGATTTTGCACCTCATCCGTATCTTAATCAACTTTAAATGCTTGATATCCATTCTGCTTCATTCAAGCACATGGAAAGGAAGGATTCAGTCATTTTGAATTTCCAAACTACCTTGTAAATATAAATGCAAATTTGAGCATGTGGTTCCCTTCCTTAAAACCACTCATTAGTGATGTTCCATTCACCTAACTATGCCCTCATTAGGCAGGATTGTTTCAACTTAAGGAATGGCACCATTTTCTCATTCATCCTGCCAGGGGGTCCGCCCTTGAGAATTTATCTGCCCAGAGTTGGTGCCTTTTAAAAATAAACACAAGATGTCTAAAAACACAAAATGTACAGGAGAGCACTCTCGGGTCTTGGATGAACGCTGACTTCTGATTGGGTTTTATGTATGTGTTCCCACAGCAACTTGTAGTGTGCCTTCATGGTGCTTAAGACATTTCAACATTTAAACCTATATTTTGTTTAATTTTTCTTTATCCTACTAGAGTGTAAAGTAGGAATTGTGTTAGAAATGTGTTCCTAATTCCTAGCCTAGTGCGTGGGACACGGTAGTTGGTGAATACAAAATTGTTATATGAATTTAGGTTAAGTCATGTTCAGTAGCTATGTTTTGCACTAGGAGTTATTTTGGAGAGTATATGAAATAATTCTGCCCTCAGGAATGACTTTCTCATGATCACTCCTGAATACCATAGGCATATGTTCCAAAACAAAGTTTCAGTGGCCCCTAGGGAAATTTACAGAAATATCAATAAGGCCAATGTAACACACTTACACAAGTACACACACATTTATGAGCAGTTTCTCCAGCCCTCTATGAGGGATGTTTGCTCTTCGTGTCCTTACTACATTGTGATATTAAATGTATAGCATGTAGGACATAAACGTTATAATATGAAATCATGATTTTAGTAATCTGGTAGTTCTGTTGAAAATAGCTTTATTTGGTAAAAATGAAGAGTTGGAAATACTATGATGGGCCCCACAATTTTTTATCTTGAAATTCCAAAGTCTGAGAACCACTGACTTAGCAGAACTTTCCCATCAGAACCCAGACTCGAGGGTTTTTAAGAAACATGTTGTATATGGCTTAACTAACAATCCTTCCTTCTTTTACTTCTCATCCTTAGTTTTGATTTTTTCTGATACTTCCCACAACTGTGCCATTTCCTAACTTTATTATTATCACTGTGCAATTCTGTATACCACAAAGCTAAGAAGCTAGAACCTCAATAGTTGACCCGCCTCTACATTGACCACCTCCCTAAGTTGACCTAAATTTTGTAGACTGGACATGTACCACACGTATATATCAGAACAGTAGGCCCAGTTCTTTATGTTGACTGCCTCTGTATGTTGACCAGTTGTCACAGTCCCTTGGGTGGTCAACTTATAAAGGTTCTACTGTATGTAGATTATTTTGCTGTAAGAGATTTCAAATTTCTAACCAAATACATTATAATAATGGGCCTGGTACACTCACTCACCACTTACTGGTATAACTTAAGGCATAACCTTTAAAGATAAAAAGTAATTGCACACATTAGACTTCTCAACAGTGTGCCAATTAGTGGGGATTATAAGTGAGGTAAAATACTGACTTCTCTCATTTCTTATAGCAAGTGGGTGGTAGACTAAACATAAACCACATCCTTTATCTACTTAGTTTTCTCTAGAAATACTTGTATAATTACTGATGTGTGCCATGACCAAAAAGAAATATGGGAAGTACTGACCTAAATAATCTTTCTGTGATTTAATGAATGTGTAAATTATAATCAAGAATATTAAATTTCAAACTTATTCAGCAGATCTCATTCAATAATATAATAATATTTCAAATTCAATCTTCATTACAATACATTTTCAGGTACAATTTTAAAAAATAACTCATGGAAGGGAAGTAAGAAATTAATGAATGCATGAAAATAATACTAGCTTAATCCTCCCTTTAAGAAAAGTTCCTATGCTCTACATGTTAATATTTAGGTATGGACTTCATGGCATTTGGGGCATGTTGGTAACATTAACATTTCCACTTGATCGTGGGAAATGGCCTTCATTTTCAGCTTTTCTTAGGAGTATAATTAACCTGATGGTCAACGTGATATATTAGAAAAGTTCTTGTCAGTCTAAACCCACAAGCTATAGAAATTATCAGGTTGTTAAATGTCTCACCCTGCTTTGACAGTGGTAACAAGTAGCGCTTTTCTGCTAAAGGAAGATCAATCATCCTATTCATTGCATGAGAAATTTCTTTCTTTTTCTAAAATTAGTATTATGATCAGTATATATGAAAGAATACATTGGGATCCAAAATTATGCTCATTCGTCTCTGTTTTTTCCATTCTCTTATGAGTTAGGGAATTGAAAAATTCACCCTAAAATGTCTTCCTCTCTGTGTCTCTATGTTCTCTCTCTCTCTCTCTCTTTGTAAATCTTGTCATGGGCATGAAACACAAAAAGAAAAGGGTAGATATTTTGTTATAAACATGAAACAGACAAGAACTCCCCTCCTCAGTACTACTGATAGCTGGAAGTCATGCTTTTCTGATGGAATAGTAAAATAGATATTGATCCTATGGCATAGGAGACTAATGGTTTTAAAAGTAGAAAGACATGAATTCAAATTCATGTCTAGCCATGTGCTAGCTTTGTGAACACAGGCAAGTTACTTCACCTCTTTAAGTCACAATTTTCTCATCTGTAAAGTGGAGTCCATAGAATTGTGAGGATTCAACAAAATACTTTATTTGAAGTATCTTATATAAATTAAGCATTAAGCATTCAAGCAACAGGAGATACAGCACTAAAGTACAGTGCACTACACTGGGACATTAGAAAAGCTTAATTTAATAAATCTCTTGTCTGATGCAATATGATTCTGCCAGTAAACTGTAATTGAGTGAATTTGGCCCTACTTAGGACATCCCGAGATCAGCTCTGGCCAACTCCCTTGGATATAAGCGGCCTGCCCAGTTTCCTAGCCATAGCAGCCCCAGTAAAGTGTTGGTTAACATTAAAATTGCTCACCTTTTCTGCCTTCCCCTCCTGGAGTGCCTGACCCTGACCATGGCCTGTAACTTGATGGGAACCATCCAGCTGCCTGTGAGATACATGAATGCTCTGGATTCCCCAGGCACTTCTGGGAGGGTTGAGGGAGTACAAGGCCCCAAGGAGTAAACTTTGACTGACGACGGACAAAAGATATGTGAGCAGAAAAACCGCCCACCTGTTCTCCCCCATATGGAATGTTCTAAGACAGAGTGGTTCAATATAGCTTCATAGGCAACATCTCTCATGGGTTAAAATCCAGTTGTGTTTTTGCAAAGCTATAACAAGCTTGGCAATGCACACCTTCAATTTGGTTTCTGTTCTTACCTGCTAGTGATCCCCTCACCCCACTTTCGCTTTCCTGGGATTGCATGATTCTACTTCCCCCATAAATGTTTGCCTGTTGGGTGTTTCTAGGGAATTGGAGCTAAGATGGTGAGATTAGGAAAAAAAATGAGGCAATAAAGTACAGAATGAGAGAAAGAGAAGAATTCATAATACTCAACATTAATTCTAGTTATCTCTAATTCCTGAGATTTCCACATCAATGGAAGCTCATAAGGCCACCCTACCACCTTATTAACAAAGAATAAATGATAAAATCAGGAGCACAATGGGCCTTTGAGGACAAACATTAAGACAACATGTCCAGAACCACCTAATACCAAAGAGACAGTAAGAGAGAGAACACTTTCTCTTTGAAAAGTCACGTTCCTTCGAATTTAACTAAAATGTTAATAGGATGTTAAAATGCAATCCGAGTGTTTTTCTTTCCTTTATATATTTGTCCACATTTTATAGAGAAAACTATATATTGAGGTTCTACAAAAAACAAAATACAATTTTCACATTAAACATGGATTCTAATGTCTGGCATTTCCCCTAGTACTTGCACATAATTATCCAAAATTGCAGTTTTTCCAACAAGGGACCCACAGTGGTTGCCCTGATCGGTTCCACATTGTATGGTCCTTTCGCTTAGTAAGGGTGGTCTTCAGCACCAAAGCCCCAGCTGCCATCTTCCTTCAACTTACTTGGCACACTTACGCTCTCATGCCTGATGGCATGGAATATATGAGCTCCAGGTCATTATTTGGGCTTCTTTCATCCTCATTTGCAATATTTTTATGACTGCTTTGTGCATAGGCACATTTGCTGAGTTGGCGCCTCACAGGTGGTTTGGTTTGTGGTGTATTTTAATAGCTATGAAACCGTGGGTTCAGCGATTGGGTTGCAATGGTTACATAATGCATGTGCTATTCAGTGCACCAACAAGAGGATTTTCTGAAGACCCCAAATGACCCAGGAAGCTGACGCACTGAAGGGAGTGCACCTCACTGAATGTCCCTGCCACAAGGATGCCTGCTTGACGCACGCTTATCCTGAAGGATGTGCCCTTACTCTGAAGGCTGGTGGTCTGACAAGAGCCGAGTTGGTAACTACCCAGCTACATTAAGACACATTTACTTCTGTTGCCTTTGGGTTCATCTTATTTTGATTTGGTTTGTTTTCTGTTCTTAGTAATCAGGCCATTTTGTGAGTATTTTGGCAAGTAGTAGCAATATATGTTTTCTCTAGGAAATTTTTAACTTTTCGAACACAGCAGAGATATTATAGACATTATAAATTGAATTAAGTGGGGTTCCCGCTTCAGGGATGATGGTTATAACCCTTTTTCTTTTTCTTACTATTCCAGTTTAATATCCTTAGAAGAAAGGAAATGAGTACGAGGCACCAATGATACTGAGTTGAAACCCTGTGCCTATAAACACAATCCTCTCTGGTCTGGGTTTGTTTTCAACTCACCACTTCCAGAAGCACCTGCCATTGGCCCAGAAGGACAAACTCCAACTAACCCAAGTTCTATTTACCTTACTATCATTCATTTAACATACATGTCTCCCCTATGCCAGCACTGTGGATAGGACATCATCCCCAGTACCACCGAATTCTGCTGAAATATACATTTTGGCATTCATTTTGCAACTCTCCTTGGATCATCATGAGAAATAAAATAAAACACATAATATCATTCACTTATTCATTAATTCATTGTCCATTCATTTAAAATAACATTTATTGAGAATCTAATTTGTCACAGGCAATGCACCAAATGCCAGCAAAATAAGGACAAAAGATACGGGATACAAATCATCTGCAAAAGATGAATTTAACTACAAAGATATGTTAAAAGTCTGAAAGGTAAAACAAATAAATACCATACACAAAGTTAAATTAAAGAAAAATGTTACAGAAAAGGAGTTCATTTTCTTAAAACCAGTATATCCAGAACATTAAACATATCAATGCAGAATAAATAACCTCCTCTAAAAACATCTGATCTAATGAGGTGAGAGGGGAAGTGGATAGTAAACATAGAAAAAATGATCAACTTTGCATGATTAAATTCGATGGACAAAATACACTTTTTGTGAATTTTATCATCAGTAGGTATGGGAAGATAAGCATTTGTCATGTGGATGGTGAAATTAAAACTTGACACAGTCGTTTTAGAAGACATCTTGACAATATCTACGAAAATTTTAAATTCAATTTCACAGCTAACATTTATCCAGTGAATATACTTATAAAAGAACACAAAGATTTTTCAGGTATAGGGATGACTGCAACATTATTTGTAACAGTAATAAAGTGGAACTGATCCATCAATCTATCATTAGGTTAAATGGATCACTGTACACACCGTAATGAAACGCTGTGTGTTAGGAAATAAAACGAGGTAGATCTGTATAAGCCAGTACAAATAATTTCAATTTTTTTAAGACAGAGTCTCACTCTGTCACTGTGTCTTTTTTTTTAAGACACAGCCTCACTCTGTCATGTGGGTAGAGTACCATGGCATCACAGCTCACACAACCTCAAACTCCTGGGCAAATTCTCCTGCCTCGGCCTCCTTATTGGCTGAGATTACAGGTGCCCGCCACCATACCCAACTACAAATAAATTTAAAAAGATCTTCGTGCAAAACAGTATTTATAATAGTCTCTGGGAGCGTATGCAAGGAACTATTAACACTTCACTCCCGTTATGACCAAGCAATTAGCACTGGCACAGGTGACCTCTGTTTGTCATCATGCTCCCTCACATGATAACATTTACAGAAAGTGTACTCTCCCTGATGTGCTGGTCCATGATCTTTGAATATTATTAGGAAGAATTAAAGATCAGTGCATATTTTCAAAAGAATAAAGATTTTTAAAGAGCAGCAGCAAGGGGAAGGTAAGGTGACCAACTTGTCCTAATGTGCCCAGGACTTTCCAAGTTTTAGCACTGAATGTCCCACTTCCTGGGAAATCCCTCAGTGTTAGGAAAACTGGAACAGCTGGTCACCCTTGTCTGCCTCAGGGTTGTTACTGAGGGTTATGCCTGAACTAGATGCATAGGAGACGCTGACATGTATTTTCTCCTGCCCACATCCTCATTTCCCGTACCTCTGCCCAGATGCCAAAAGGTCCCCCCAGATTCCCATAGGCAAAGGTCATGGCTTTCTTTTCATCTCTATCCTTTGACATAAGGATTTCTATTTTTGTTTGGTGATGTGACCTTATGGATTATAATTTCTAAGACTGGAAATTTTTTAAAATTTTCATGTAGTTTTGCAGGAGAAAATAAACTATTGTGAAAAACTGGGAGGGGAGGAATTTGGATATGAGCAAAAATCAGGTTATTTTTAGAGTGAGGGAGGATGAATTCAAAGAGGTTTTCAAGGCAAAGAAAAAAACCGTCTGGTCTGGATGGGATGAGATAAAGTAGCACTCGCTAGACAGACAGAAATGGTATCTATGAAATTCTCTAGATTCATGAAAGGGCTTTTTAGGGAAAAACTTTCGAAGCAAAACATACCAACCCTGAGGGGCAACTGGATTAAAAGATGAAATCAGTAACCGTACGCCTCTGATGCTTTCCATATGACCCAGAATGCTCCGGTGGGAATATTGACTAACAGCAGAGAATATGAGTATGAACTATTTCCATGGGCAGGTGCCTTGCTGCACAACTGCCTTATCAACCCTAACAAGGTTAAAGAAAAAATCCCCAAGGAATCTCGTTGTTTACAGTGTCCATGGCAAGAGGGAAGCCAAACACGGAGGACACATGCTACTTCACATTTGTCCCTGAAATTGGGTAATGTTTCAGACCCGAGAAGGGCATCGGAACCGATCTGTCAGTGTGCGTGTGCCTCATAACAGCGTTGGAATTCATTTCTTACACATCCCCACAGTACCCACTTACTGAAGGAGAGCAGAAGCCATTTCAACTTGATTATATTTCTTAGAATCCTGCAGAAAGGAAACCTCAGTATTATTCATAAGCTATCTAGCCTCTCGCCTTTAACAGTTTTGCCCATTTAGGGGGTAGAAGTGTTGCTTTTTGCATTGGTAGATCAACAGCTATGCCACTGTTTTCAAAACCCTATTTATTCTGCTCTCTGGACCATTCATTCAATCATTTAACCAATATTTGCTAGGAAATGAGTAGGGCAGTGGAGCATCATAGATGAATAAGACAGAGTCCACACTCCAGAGCTAAGGGTACACCAGGAAGACAGATAAAAACAGCTGGTATTATGACACTGCAAGATGAAAGAGGAGTATGAAAGAATGATGGAAGCATACAGGAGGAATGCTTAAGCTGGGAAGGAATTCAGGAATAGCTCTCTCCAGGGGCAAGGCAATGTCCTACAGAAAAGGTGAAAGTGAAGAAGGCTTCCTAGGTGGCAGAAGTTATATGCAAACGTTACAGAGGTGTGGGCATGTGGCTTGACTGGGAAACTATAGTCTGTGGGCTGGAGTCAAAGTGCACTTGGAAGGGGACACATGGAGGATGAAGGGGCCAACAAAGGCCGGTGGGACCAGAGGACTAGAGGCAGGAGAAGGAAAGGCCACTCATACTCATTGAACATTTATTTTGCACCAAGCTTCTTACGTTTTTTATCTCATACAATGACTCCAATAACCCTCGTGAGTGTTCATTGCTCCACTATGCAGATAAAGAAACAGAAGATGAGAAAGGTTACACCTGGGCTGACCCACTATTGATGCCAGGTGTATCTAATACCAAAGCCCTTGGTCATTTTACCATGGAACATTATTTCCAGGTAAAGGGTAAAGAAGTTTAAACTTTACCCTGAAGGCATTGCAGACTCTCTGAAGGGCATCAGCAGGAGAGAGAGACATGGTCAGAACTGTACTGTAGAAAAAAATTACTCTGGCAGTCACTGCAGAAGAGGAACCAGGGCTTTTCCGAGGACAGTGAAACATTTATGTCAATGTCTACTGGCACATACAGAAAAGTCTGGGTGTCTTTAGGCTTTGATGTTGTCATAATTGAGTTTATGCCTAGAAACATGCAAGTCTGAAATGTATTTACAAGTTGCAAACCTAAAGATGGTGGATTCCAGAAACTCTGATATACCTTTAAAGAGGTGAGAGGTTGGGGGAGGGGCACAAAGGTAAAATAGTATCACATTTCCAAAACTGAAAAACATAAAGTTTGTGCAGATTCAGCCCCTATGAATGGACTGGTTGGGTAGAAGACATAATTCTTCTTGAGGTAACAGCTAGAGATGAGCATCTGCTGGGAGCAGATGAAATAGGTAATTACATCAGAGACTTAAAACATCCATCAAACCATCCTATCGCATTAAAAGTTTGAGATGTTCTGACAGGCCTGTACCTCTGAGCCTGTCATAGTGCCCATGCCAGAGCAAACTGACCCTGAACCATTGCCTGGCCTCTACCCAAAGGCTACTGGCACTGAAGTGGGTCATACAGTGGGAAGAAAAAAAAAGTGTGAGATGATGCCTTGGCAAAGAGTTTGCTTTAGCTGCCTGTCTCAATGTGGCTAAAAATGTCAACCAAGTCAAGTCCCGCAAATTGGGTCTAATTGAAGAACTCAAGAATGGGAGAAATGGGGTACACTGAGATATACAAGGACTGTCCAGGAAGTATGCAGCCATACTTTCTGGGAAGCCCTAGTACATTAAGGGATGGTGGAATTAATTTAGTTATTGGGTTGAAAGTGCAATGGTCATTACGATGCCTCCTTGGGTTGGAAATATAAATCTTTATTACACATTCATTTTGCACACACAAAAGTGGTAAACCAAAAACAGGGAGTGTGGAAGTTCTTAAACTAAGGACTACATTATATTAAAGCTCCAGTAATGAAGGCTAGAAACTATTTTTGGAAAAAAAAAAAGTTTCAAAGAAAATTTTGCTACTTGATCTTTTTCAGAAATAGTAAGAAGACATCTGTATTCTAGTAGGTACAAGTGTTTATACCAGAGGTCAGGATTTTGAGATGGCAAGTAAACATTCCTGCCATAAAGATGGTTACAGGAACTGGAGGTGAAGGAATATTCCTTGATTTGATTGAGTCATAAAAGTAGCAGCTTTACATCTTAAGGTCAAGGAGATATTTATGGAAGGTGTCAGAGGATTGGCTAGATTCAGGAATCATCAAAGAATTCCTTAAATGGTAAAAATTATGTATGTCCATACATGTTCTGAAGAATCCTCTACTTCTAGGGGCCAAAGACGAGAGCTAAAACTATAAATGGATATTTTATTTAAGTTGCTGAAGGAAATTTACAGGGGTTTAAGAATCTACAGGGGAGAAGAAAAAGTTAACTGGAGACTAAATGGCAGTCGTATGGTGAGTTTTTAATCTCTACCAAAATACATTTTTTCAAATGTTGTTTTCTGAAAATTTACAATTAAACATCCATTTGTTTATATGTATAAAATAAAAATATCCCAGTCAGTAATTCATAACACCAAGTCCTTCAGTTCTGCAGCTAACCTGTTTGCCCAAATTAGTTATGTCAACAGCTTCAGGCTCTTCACACCTATCACCATATAGGCCACACCTGTGTTTCATTAAGGGCACTATGGACAATTTTAGAATCTTGTTCCTTAGTGTTTTGAAGTTTCTGAGGAAGCTCCTGAGAGGCTTTTCCTGGAAGACAAATGTGGTTATAAGGTTATCAGCTAAGGCTCCAGACCTCTCCCTCAGCTCATCTACAGCAGACCTGCTTTGTCACAGAGACTTGTAAAGTGGGCTTCTTTCTGAATAACATTTATTTGAAGAAACATCTCTTCTACTGAGTGAAATTTTTAAATGAGCACACGGTAGACCATGCTAAAGCACTCGGCCTGTAGAAGAGAAGATGGTATGGACACAGCAGACAGTCACATGGTCCCTCTCATCTGGCAATTCTCCCCAGCTCTAAATTGTTGCTTTTTGGATGTTCTTATAGTTATAGCGACAGGGCCTCCCTTCTGAACTGGGACCGTTTTCTAATTCCCCTCTTTCCTTCCACTGTGGCATGGGATGTGTTTAACTTGTAGCTCTGGAAGCCAGGCCTAACTTTTTCCTGACTTCCCAATTAGGAATACAATCTCCCAACCTGGCCCTACACTGTTGTTTCTGCACAAGGCTGCAAACTCTGGTAAATGAATGAATATTAGGTTGATGGTAATTATAGGAAAAGAGATATGAGGTAAGAAAAATAACAACGGTCAAATTACAAGGCAAGAGAGTCCCTGATATCAAAGGAAGACAAATGAGTTCATTCCAGTGTTCCACTAACCATCTTAGACATTTTTATGATTGCCTTCTCTTCTCTCTGTTTACAATTTTGTTTCTGAGATGCATCTCATCATTTCCTGTTCGTAAGGAGGTTTCAAACTTGGTTTCCTTTCTCCTCAATTTCTAGTTTCCTACCTCACTTTCTTTCCTCTTCCAATTGTAATTGCTAATTAGGTCACTTAGGTTTACAATAGTTCACTACACTGTATATTATCCCCTTCTCAAAGCAAACTTCAGATTGTAATCGGCACATTCAAAGTCTCTTACACAAATTTTACCCTAGAGAATCTGGTTTCAGACAATTACTGCTTAAGTGACTTGATGTCTTGATAAATTTTGCCTAAAGGTGGGACCGTTCCAGAATCATGAAACAGGTGGAAACAGTACAAAAGTAGTGGTTCTCAAACTGGGTGGGGTCAGAAAATTTTTTCTATGGATACTTTTATGATTTATATTTTTATTACAATGATTGTCTTTAAAATTGTTTTGCCAGTTATAGTGACAAAAAAGTTTTTGCAGGAATCATTACAATGAAAAGATCTGTATAGAATAAAACATTTTAAAATCAGTTTCTTGAAAAGAGGTCTTCAAAATTCTTTCCTAAAGGTAATTTTGGGAAGAATCCAGAAAAAAATATTTCACTCTAAAATGGGAGTTTATAATGCCATAAAGAAGGATCTACATGTAATAGATTATTTGAAAGCTGGAAGGAAATATAAAAAGAGCACTGATAAAGGTGTTGTAAAATTTATATTTGTGAAAAATAACATTTATTAAAAGAGGGTTGACAGAGGGACTAAGTTACTTTTTTCCTTCTTTTCCTTCACCTTTTCCTTTCTTCCTTCCTTCCATTAATACTCAAATCCTCAGTTATCTCTAAACTTTTATTCAAATGCAACCTTTGATCCTTTTGACCAGCTTATACAGTTCAGAGTTTCATTTTGAAGGAAACTAAAATTAACTGTCACCATCAATAAATCAACTAAAGGATCAAGTACATGTGTTGCATGGACAGAGAAATTGATTTAACACAGGGATTAAGAGGTTATCAAGTCAGCCTGACCCAGTCTGCACTCTAGCTGCACCACTTACTGTGCTTTAAGTAACTCAATTACTTCAGTTAATTAAAGTAAACCACACACCCTCTTAGTAAAATGGGGATAATACTATCTCCAAGCCTAATTGCAAAGATTAAATGATAATTTGTACATAAAAAGTTTGGACTGTGCCTGGGTCTAATAGTAGAAGAACTCAATAAACGTTATAATTAATATAGTAGTGTAAAACATAATATTTCATACTGCTCCTATCATTACAAAGTGAAAATGCACATTCTGATATCCTACCTAGTTAAGAAAATGAATATTCAGCAATATCTCAATTCATGTGCTTCTATTATTACTTATTATTATCTCATTCAAAAGGCATTTTATAAAAGATTTGATGCTCCAGGTTGACTTGGTTCTTGACCTAGTACCAATAATGAACTGATGGGCTTTGAACTTGGGGAAGTTCGTGATATAATGTAAAGCTTGATACCACAGGGTTGACATTAGTTCACTGCCTGTCACAATACCCAAATTTGTCCATGAAGCGGGCCATCAAGCAGAATAAGGCTAAGTAAGGTACTTCAGCTCCTTTACATCATGTCTCCACCTTAATCTGGTTATAGATATTCATCACAAGCTTTCAAGATCAAAGATCCAAATAAAGGGTGGCACCTGTGGCTCAAAGGAGTGGGGCACTAGCCCCATATACCAGAGGTGATAGGTTCAAACCCAGCCCCGGCCAAAAACTGCAAGAAAAAAAAAAAAAGATCCAAATAAAGCAGTGATTTTCAACTGCAGTGCTGTGGCACACTGGTATGCTGTGAGAGAATCTCTGGCATGCATGACAATTTTTAAAGATCAATTAAATTATTTTCAAAAGAAGCTCAAAGCACAGTAAGCATATTCTATTTTTTTTTTACTTTCTTTTTGATCAATATAATTTAAGCGTGCCACAGAAATGTAACAATAGGTTAAAGTGTGCCATGAGATAAAAAGGTTGAAAAATACTGAAATAAAGGAACCATTGAGGTATCTCTATGGCTTATAAAAGAGAAACATCTTTTATGACTTTCCTAGTCTAATTTTGTACTGTAAAGAGAAAAAAATTCTTCTCTTTGTCCTTAACTAACGCAGCTAGTTGTGTAGAAAGCCAAATGTGCTGTGGGTGGGAAGATGTGCGTTCTGACCACTCGCCACCATGACTTCTCTAAGTACAGAGACCATCACTGAGTAGCCCAGGTTCACTTTCCTAGTTTCTAAAATGAAGCCTGAGTTGGAGATGGGGGGTTGGGGGTGGGCTCCCTGAACCCAGATGACCTGGTTTGATTACTCCGGTGAGGTTACAACATCAACACTCATAAATCTGTAGCCTTTATATATACCAACAAAAGCCAAGCTGAAAAAACAGTCAAGGACTCTATTCCACTTACAGCAGTGCCAAAGAAGATGAAATATTTGGGAGTTTACCTGACAAAGGATGTGAAAAATCTTCATAAAGAGAACTATGAAACTCTAAGGAAAGAAATAGCTGAAGATGTTAACAAATGGCAAAACATACCATGCTCATGTCTGGGAAGAATCAACCTAGTCAAAATGTCTATACTATCCAAAGCTATATACAATTTTAATGCAATCTCTATTAAAGTTCCATTGTCATATTTTAAAGATCACAAAAAAAAATACTTCCTTTTATATGGAATCAGAAAAAACCTCAAATAGCCAAGACACTACTCAAAAATGAAAATAATGCAGAAGGAGTTACATTTCCAGAACTCAGACTATACTATAAACTGATAGTGATCTTGAATTCTTAAAATGTATCCAGCACCAGGTGACGCTCCTCTCAGTGCCTCGAGGTCATGCTATGAATTGGGAATTATCAACCTAATTCTAAGAGAAGAAAAATTTGAAGCAGACAGAAGGCAAGTTAGGGTCTCACCCCAAGACAGTTTCTTTTCACTAAGGCCTTTCTGTTATATACTAAAACATTCTGTCTGCTCCTGAAGATCTAAGTCATAAGATTCAAAATGAAAATGTCCTATTCGCGGTATAAGGCCATGGACTGTGCAGTGAGCTTGCCTTGAAACTTTCCTACTTGTTTGAACAAATGACTTCAATTTTATGATCCTTATTTCCCTCTATAAAATTTGGATAATTATAGAATATGCATTGTAGTGTTTTGTGAGAACATATGAGATCATGTATTTGCATAAATAGTACATGATCTGACACAAACCATGTACTCCATTGAGGTTGGCTTGATAGAACTAGCATTAAATGTGTTCCCTCAGATAACTTCAGCAGTCTTTCTTTCTTTTTTTTTTTTTAACTTCACAATGGTTCTGAATAATGTATATATTTCTCTTAATTTATTCCGTTATTTTTATTTCCTTCAGAATAACATTCTCTGGGCACTGACTCCTTTTCCATGATTAGGTTGACGGCACCATAAATTTAGTCATAAATTTTCTATTTGCACTGATCATTGTTATTGAGTATCCTTAGCAAAAACAAACAGGATTCATTTTGTTTAACCAGCATCACTATTGTATCTAGTTGTAGAAAGTGCTCAAGCATAAAATCTCTGTGCTTTTTCCATTAGGTATCATTCCTTGTCATAAGAAAAAGTATATGAGTCTTTAGCTTTGGCCAATTGGTGGCTGATGTTAAAGGGTACAAATAGCCAAACATTCTCAACACACCAGACAGGAAAATCTCTGTCCACGTGGAGCAAGCAGAGCACAGCTGGGTGGGAGAAAGCTCTAGAGAAACCTGCCTGCGGAAGCTATGAATACATTTTTGATTTTGCCACTGACTCCAGCCCATTTAGAGGGCAGAATCAGCAAAATCCCCACATTTACCCCTCAAATAAACAGCACTGAAAATAAATATTTTTAAAAAGGAGACATAAGAAAGAGTCACAAAACAAACCTTGGAGAGAAGAGGAGTGTCTGCATAGAGAAAGCCTAGCACATCACTGAGCCAAGGAAAAAGGTTTGCAGCCTACCCTTATAATCCCCTTTGATCTATTTCATTGACAGGGATGTCAACACAGTTTATAACAGTAGCTGCAGATATTATATTTAGAGCTCTACTGTTCTGCATTATTAAATTTATATCCTCACCTGCTTTACTTGACTGTGAGCCTCTTGAGGGAAGGGGGAAAGATCACATTTGCTGAATGATATATTGTAGGTACTCAAATACCCTGGTTTGCTCCCTTTTTTATTCTTCTATAACATTCATTATACTTTCTTTTTTAGTTTTTAGAATATTACTGAAGTACACATCTTTTGGTTACATACTTTGCTTCTGTACTTTTTAAGTGAAAATTATGTGGGTCTTTCACCCAGGATTTGTGCATTTTATCAGTTAAGTATGAATTAACCCCATCCCTTCTCCTCCCTCTCACCCATTTGATTCCCATAGACTTTTTAAAATCCACAATTGCAAAGATGCAGAAACAACCCACGTGCCCATTAATACATGAGTGGATTAATAAAATGTGTCATTCATATGTGTACCAAAGAGAACTACTCGGCCATAAAAAAAGAAACAGCAATGTATCTTTTGTAACAACCTGTAAGGAACTGGAGACTATTCTTCTAAGTGAAGTGTGGCAAGAATGGAAAAACCAACACACCGCATGTACTCAACACTAAATCGGAACTAGATGACCAACACTTAAGTGATTCTACTTTCAGTCAGCATTACTTTTTCTCAACTCGTAATCCTCTGTGCCCTGATGCTCTGCCTTCCTCCTCACTCTCCTACAAAGAGCTCTGTTCCCATCCAGGCCCATCTTTCCACGTGGACCCTGCTCAAGGCCTACATTGCACAAATTTTCCTTGTGTCTCCTACATCACCTTTACTAGGTCATGTCCAAGCCATGTGTTTTATTTCTCCAATCTTAAAGAAAAAGAACCAACAAGAAAAAAAAATCTTGACCCTCTTTTCCTTCCAAATACTGCCTCTTGTTGGTAGTAAAATGCCACATTGCCAATAGTTATAGTCTCAACTGATTTCATGCCATTCTTTCTTGATTTTTCCCCAATTAGGCATTCACCACCACCCCTCTAAAACCACCCTCTCTCCAGCATTCTGCAATGAGGCACGTGTTACTTCACCGGGGGAGCAATTTCCAGCCCCATTTTACTTAATCTGCTACACCTCTGAGACAGTTGATCATTTTGTTCTTCTTGAAACACTTTCTTCACTTTGCTGCCAGGACATCCCATTTTCCTGGCCCTTCCTTCCCAGTCTATTCTGGATGGTTTTTCCCATCCCACTTCCCAGTATACTCTGGATGGTTTTCCCATTTCACTGGCCTCCTGACAACAGCATCACAGAGATAGGTGATGCACTCTTTATTTATATTACTCCTTTAGTGATTCCATATAATTTCATGGTGTTAAATACCAACTGAAAAGCAGACAACTCAGAGAGCTCTCTCCCGACTGACAGATACATGTCTCCCCGCTTCTTAACCTTGAATTGAAGATGCCGCCCCCTCAGTACCTCGACCAGTTGTCTGATGTAGACATAGGCCTGAACTTGTCTCGTGAGAACTCTTGTGATTTCCCACCCAAATTTTCTTTGAAATCAGCCTTCCTTCCTTATCTCGATTAGTAAGTGGTATACCTCATTTTTTCCAACCCAAATTCTTGAATTCACCCTTAGATTCCCTCTTGTTCTCACTCTCCACATCCAATATTAGCAAATATATTTGTCTCTGCTTTCTGAGCATCTTCCTGCTGTCATCCATGTCCCTTGAAATTAATTCTCAACACAGAAGCCACATTAATTCTTTTAAAATAAATCAGATTGTATTGCTCTTCTGTTCAAAACACTCAAATAGCTGTTCATCTGTTATGGTTTGAATTGTGTTGTTATTAGAAATATGAACATTAAAAGTGATTCTGATGAAGGCTCTGAAAGGAGAAAGGAGGACTATAGAGAAGCCTTGTACTGTTTTAGAGAATACATATGTCATCACGAAGCGAATGCTGGCAGAAATATGAACATGAAAGCCGCTCTGGTGAGGTTTCAGGTGAAAAAGAGAAACATGCTATCTGAAACTTGAAGAACGGTGATCCACAGTATGAGGTGCAAAGAACTCGACTACATTTTTGTCTAGTATGTTGTGGATGGTACAGCTTATGAACAGTAGAATTAAATATTTAGCTGAACTGAATTCTAAGCAAAGTGTTGAAGATGCAGCTTGGCTTCTCTTTACAGCTTATGGTAAGATGAGAGGGGAAAGAAATGAGCTAAAGAAGAAATTGTTAAACAGGAAGAAATCAGAACTTAAGAGTTAGAAAAATCTCAGCCCAGGCATGGTGTAAAAAATAAGAAAATGTCTCCTGGAGAGGACAGAAAGGGTGTGGCTGGACAAACACTCCTTAAGAAAATTACTCATGTCCACCAGTCCAGGAATGGATTAACAAGCTCTGGTATGTGTATACCATGGAATACTATACAGCCCCTAAAAGGATGGTGAGTTTACATTTTTTGTATTAATGTGGATGGAGGTGAAATACATTCTTAGTAAAGCATCACAGGAATGGAGAAGCAAGAATCCAATGTACTCAATTCTGATATGAGGACAATTGATGCTAGTACATGGTGGGGAAGCAGTGATAGGGGAGAGTGGAGAGGGAAGGAGGGAGAAGATGGGGGTCACAGTATGTGAAGCACCTCTTGGGGGTCAGACGCTATTAATAGAGGGACTTCACCCAGCAAACACAAGCAGTGTAACCTGGCTCATTGTACTCTCAATAATTCCCCAACAATAAAATAAAAAGAAATTACTCATAGATTTAATAATCCATATGGTGAGAAACCAGGACAAGCCAAAAGAACTATTCAGATGTGAACAAGCTTTATCCTTTAAGAAGCAAACAACAAACAAAAAGAATGTCTCTGAAGCCGTTAGGAGATCACCAGGGCTGTACCTCCCATCAGAGGCCCAGAGTGCACTTGCCCAGGGAACAGGGCTGCTCTCTCCTCTGTTTCCCAGGGTGCCTTCACTGCATTTCAGGGTCCTCTCTGTGCCTTAAGGAGCTATGGGAGCAGGGACACTGCCTAGGGCGCTGGGGACAGTGTTGCTGCCACCAGGGCTTAGAGGCCAAAGCATCTAGCCAAAGAGGAAAATCCTTGGGACTTAAGATCTAATGGAATTTTCCTTACTAGGTTTTAAACTGACTTGAAACATGTCACCTCTTTTTTCTTTCTGATTTCTCTCTTTTAGAAAGGCAGTGTTTATCCTATTCCCATCCTATTACTTTATTTGAAAATATATAATTCATATCATTTCAGGGTTCACAGCTACAAGGAACTTTACCTTGGGATGAGTCATACCTCGAGTCTCATCTATGTCTGGTTTAGATGCTATTTAGGTGAAAATTCAAATTTGAAATTGATGGTGAAATGGGTTAATACTTTGTGCTGCTGCAATGGGGTGACTGCATTTTGCAAGTGGTGTAAATTCAGGGGTGGTGTTGCAGAGGTAAGAATGCTATGGACTAATTCACTTTCCTCAAAATTCATGTGTTGAAACCTTAACACCCAACTTGACTGGAGAGGGTTGGAGATAGGCCCATACGGTGGCAATTAAGGTGAAATGAGTTCATAATGGTGAGGCCCTGATTTAATATGAGCGATACCCTTATAGGAGGAGGAGGCGACAGCAGCATGCACATTCTCTCTCTCTCCACCTGCACAGAGCGGCAGATATGTGAGGGCATCCCATGAAGATGGCTGAGTGCCAGTGAGAAAGACAGGCTCATCACAAGCCAGTCCTGATGGCAGTTCAGCCACGGGGCTTCATCCTCCAAAATTGTGAGAAGATAAATACGTGTTGTTTAAGTCACTGCAGCTCAAGCAGAATAATATACCATCACACTCAGAGGAAGAGAGAAAGTCCTTCCGATGACCAACAGTGGTCCTCTCCGCAGCTGTTTACTTGTCCATTATCATCAGTGACTATTTTTCTGCCAGCCCTATGGAATTCCTTGCTGCCTGGCATTTCCCTGTGGGGCCTATGACTTTCAGTTTGTTTATTTGGTCTCTTTCTTTGGATATATGCATTGGTTTTTCCTGTACTTCGTTTAAGTCTTTATTCGAATGTCACCTTGTCAAAAATTATTTCCCTGATCATTCTGTTAACTGGTTTTATCTTTCCATCTCCTCTGATAAAAAAATTCCTTCCCAAAACTTATCACGTTGCACGAATCATATAAATTGCTTATGTATTTTAGTAATTGTCCCCTCTCACTAAAACTAAACTTCCTTGAATAGGGATTTTTATCAATCTTGTTTCTTGCTCACTGTTGGTCCCCACTGCCTAGAATAATCTCTTCTGGTAATAGATGCTTAATGAACACTTGTCGAATTAATTAGAAGGTGTTTACGGTTACTTCTCTGCTAGTCAGAGAACGACGACCTTCCCATCCGCACGTCTACTGCCTATTTGGTAAATATAAAATATTTATTTTTTATTATAATTTATTAAACATGAATAGAATACAAAGAAAATAATAAATTAAGCTTGATGATAACAAGGAGAGGAATCAGGAGTCTAGAATACAGCCCTAACATTTCTTTCATTTTTGATACTTATATGATGCTAGCTTTCTATGTAATATTTGGAAATGATTACCAGGAATATAACACTTATCGTAGGCTGTATTTATTTATTCATGTGTTATAAACTTCATAATAAACAGCAATCACTGTGTCCTGCTGCCAAGCTTCCCAATGACTGTGAATGTTGCAAGGTGAATTAATTAGTAAGAACAGATGTCAGCCATGCAAGGCAGTTGGAGGAAGGCTGCTGGCCACCGTCCAGTGCTGGTCTTATGGCGCAGTGTAAGCACAGACTCCACACGTATAGAGACACCATCCAACTTAGGTTCACATGCGAAATCACAGAGGAAGCTTTGCACTCTTTTTGAATATCACTTTTAAGGATAATAACACACTAACACAATTTTAGAGATAATTGGAATGTTGTATTTAGCTAGCGATTTCATTGCAAGCTCATTACAGTTTGCAAACAATATTTACAGTTTCTCATGTTTCTTTTGTAAAATGCTTAACTACTTGTCTGCTGTAATATGTAATAGGCAGAGAATTGAAATGCATGTGCACCTGGTTTATTTAAATGGCAAATTTTTATTCATGTTTGTGGTAATAGGCATTGGAAAAGCAAACAGAAATTAAGTGGTTAATGAAAAAATAATGACTCTGGAAAATCTGCTTTTGCAACCCACTCAAGTTCTCATTATCCAAATAAAAATGACTGAAAATAATCTCAAAATGATATAAGGATTTTAATCTATTACCTTTTAAAAAAATTCATAGTAACTTAGCTTGCGAAACATCTGCCACACATTTACCCATAAATTTGTGTTCTTAGTTCTAGAATTAAGCACAATTTAACCCCCAAATCTCAGTATCAGGGTAAATGACAAGTAATTATAAGATGCTTCATGAAAAATCAGGCCATAACAAGCAGAGCCTTTTCTGTCTCCATGTGTGTCTGGTTAGTTTTTCAAGTTACATCATTTAGTTTTAGCTTCATCAGTTGTTGATTTGGTCTGGCTAAGAAGATGAAAGTGACATTGGAATTTTTAAGAAATTCATTATAAATTATTCAAACATCTAACTCCTGAAGCTAATCGCCATTTGAATTAAAAAATTATCTTAAAGTTCTCTCTTTAATACTGTAGTCGGAATCCCTATGATTCAGGGCTTAGAATGGTTAAAGAGTATCACCCTATGTTAATAAAGATTTTTAATACTGCAATATTAAAAAAGTATCAAATGAATGTGTAGGTTTGTGCAGTGTAAAAGATAATTTCAATTCAAAATCCTTTTGGAAATTCCTCCTACCCAACCCTGCAAAAAGAAATCCAGCGGATACTTTTCTTCCTTCAGTTATAATTCCTGTGTCAAAGTTGTAAACTGCTTTAGGAAATTGCTATAATATAAGCAAGAGTTTGTATGTATGGGAAACTTATTATTTTCCCAAAACTCTGGTAGGCAATTTGTATATAATATATATTCATTTAGTCCCACAATGGCTTTATAATGCAATACTCTTTTTATCCCTATTCAATAAATTTCTTTACAAGTGAGTAGTTAAGTAATCTCCCCATGTTTTGAGATCAGTACATGTCAGATCTGACCTCAAATTTGGCTGACTTTTGTCACTCAAAGCTTTGCTCTGAAACACCATGCTGCAATCCTAGAGTACCACATAAACTTAAGTACATGTGCTGCACAGACACAGCCATCTATTTTTAAAATAAATACTGTATGGGATATTTTGAACAGTTATTAGACAGCATATCCTATTGAATTCTGTGCAGTTAAGGACCAAAATATGGCTCGCAAAGAGTTACAATTTAAAATATAAACTTTGAACCTTTGAACTTTGAACAGAAAAGTGAATATTTTTTGTCATAGGTGAGAAAGTATGTCAATCCAATAAATCATTATAACAATGTAACATCCAGAAACAAGAGTGATCAGAAATGGATTTGAAGGGAATTTACAATAGAGAACAAGTTAAACAAAGGGCAGTGACACTGCCTGCCAAACTCAGGGACTTGATTGAGTTCTTGTGAAGAGGAAGTGAAGGTTCTGTTCCTGTTTAATTTAGTTGCATTCTCTGAGTCTTTTTCTATGATACAGATTTAGTCTCAGTTTATACTTTCTCCTCATTCACAAACTCTAAGGTAAAAAAGCATTTCAAAATGTTTAAAATCAGCATTTCAACTCAGGATACCCAACTGAGAATTAGAAACACAATCCTCAAATTTAGAGGTGAAAAATCAGGTAAGCAGTTTCTTTTACTAAAGTTTTTCCCTACTTTCTACCCAAGTGACTTTCACACTACAGAAGCCCATCTGCCCAGGAGAGGGAAACAGTGAGTATTAGCAAGGAAGCTCTCAGATTGTCAAGGACATTTTTTTTCCCCTTCTGTTTTCCTAACTATAAAAATGTACAAAAATGACACTGGTCATACATCGTAATTTGTTCTATTCTATGTGAAAATGCTTTCTACTCAATTCCTATAAATAGACACACATAATATCCCTTTATATTTATAAAATGTTATTTTCTTTCTTTCTTATTTTTTTTAAAGACAGAGTCTCACTCTATCACCCTTGGTGGAGTTCTGTGGTGTCACAGCTCACAGAAACCTCTTGGGCTTAGGCGATTCTCTTGCCTCTGCCTCCTGAGTAGCTGGGACTACAGGTGCCCGCCACAACGCCTGGCTTTTTTGTTGCAGTTTGGCCGGGGCCAGGTTCAAACCTGCCACTCTCGGTATATGGGACCAGCACCCTACTCACTGAGCCACAGGAGCCGCCCATAAAATGTTATTTATTTATACTCATGAAATGAGTACAAAGACAATTTTTTGTAAAAAACTGCACAAAATTGCACATGACATTATATAGCCTTTTACAAGGAAAAGTAAAACATAGCAATCTTTACCAAAAAGTCAAAAGTCATAAGAGGGAACACCACTCTTCAATAATCTAAAGTGAGGAATGGAATCCAATTAAAGGAAAAGAAACAATTGTGACACAATTCTTTAAAGTGTATGAGGCCCATTATTAATCTGAAATTCTTCATTATCTAGTGTGTATTTTCTTTTCAAGTTCTGTTTTGAAGAACTCAGAATGGATTCTATCCTCCCACCATCAGCTAGAAATGATGGACAAACAAACTCGGTGTTACTGAGTCACTACTATGATTTCAATGTGTTACTGATCTCATGATCAGTGTTCCAGGTCAGTATTTTCTCGATTTTACTTAGGAAGAGACTAAGCCTGTGTCTTTGTTAAACTTTTCCTGTAGCTGCCTTATCTTTGAAGAAGCCAGAGAATGCCCTTCACCTGCTCTGCAATCCAAGGTACTGCTAGTCCTCAACTTCCAAAAGCATTAACGTGAAAATGGATAGGGTCTGGTGCATTATACCTCTTCCCACCTCCTTGTTACATACTGTTATTTCAAAAAAAGGGAACACTAGGAGAAAACGAGAGATTTTTCACAGTGGTCAACACCCAGAAAGAATGTGTGATTCCTTCCTCCCACTCAGAGGGAACTCTCCAAGGCTTCTAAACCACTGCAAACCCAACTAGTCTAAACAAATGGAAATGAAAACAGTAACAACACCTGTCTATCTGTAGTTTTTTCCTATATAGGCCAATTTGTCACGTATGTTTGTTTCCCATTTACATGATTAGATCCTAAAGGGCGCTGTGATTGAAGACCATCCCTTTAAACACCTCTCCCTCCTGCTTACTGAACACACATCTTCATCGAGCAAAAGCAGCGACAGCAGTGAGACTGAGAAGTGATGGCCGCACTGGAAAGCAGGGTGGCCGCCCCTCTGTGCATTGTCTGTTTGGGGTTTATTGGCGTTGTGAGCCCTGGGCCCTGGTGGAAGGCCATGCTTCTCTGGGGGTTTGATTACCAGCACCATCACACTTCTCCCATCATCATTACAAAGGCAGGTAAGGAAATAGAATAGGCCTTGGTCTCCTCTCTGGAAATTTACTTCCATAGAAATTCAGCTAGCTATCTCATTTATCTTACTTTCCAAAGAGTAATTTAAATGCCACCCACATGGCAAACCCGACGGTAAACTAGGCTGCCATAATCATTTGTTTATTCACAAAATATTTCTGGTGCATCATCTATTTCTCAGGCTTTCTATCAGGCACTGGGGTTACAAAGATACATGAAGTATGCCCTCCAAGATTCTGCAGCGCAATGAATCTAGATGAACAAAAAGGACAAACCGAACATCCAAAATCACAAAAATTCTGCTATCAAAGATATCCATAGCATTAATGAACAAAAGTAAGTAAATTAAAATGTCTCTATTAATTGGACTGAGTTCACAGTAGCATTATTGTTACATATGACATATAACTTTCTTCCAAAATGAAGCTGATATGTGCAGTTTTGTACAGAGAAGTTGTGTGTATCTGTGAGTTGTGCGTAGCTGCTCAGAAGCTTGACACTCAAAGGCAGCGGTTCTCAACCTGTGGGCCGCGACCCCCAGGAACTGTATTAAAGGATCATGGCGTTAAGAAGGTCGAGAACAAGTGATCTAAAGAGACTCTAGTGTGGCTTGATTCCACTTCCAGAAATGTAATATCTAATTCCTGAAAGTCGTACCTTCTTGTGATTCTAAAGGACAAACTGCTTTGATCAATTAGAGGAAAAAAAAACATAAAAGTTTTGCAAAGAGAGAAACTAAAACTATTTCAGACCATGGTAATTATTTTTAAAAGATTTTGGTGATAGAGATGACCCAAGTAAGGGGCCATTTTCATCACACCTTATCCAAGATACTTACTGTCAACCTGATTGATGACTGATTTATGATATTGGTTCCAATCACCTGGCCGATGGAGCGTTTGTTAGTTTTGTTCAATTTAAGTTACTTTTCCCTGATTTCCCAGTATATAAGGGTATGTAAAATTAGGTTACGTTGCTTTCTCTTCGGACAAAAACATAACTTCAGTCTAATCATGAGGAAAACATCAGACAAATCCCAGTTGAGGGACATTTTACAAAATATCTGACAAGCAGTGCGCCAGGTCATCAAGATAAGGAAAGCCTGAGAAATCGTCAGACTTAACAGGAGCTTGAGGAGATATGAAGATGACATATTAGGTAGTCGCCCAGATGAGATCCTGGAGCAGGGAAAGGAAATTTGCTAAAAACTAAAGAAATATAAAAATATGTACATCGTAGTTAATAATTATCAATGCCAGCTCATTAGCTGCAGCAAATGTCCGACACCAAAGGAACCTCTGACCAGTGAGGAAACTCGGTGGGAGTTACGTGGGGAGTCTGTACTACCTTTGCAATTTGTCTCCAAGTCTAAGAAAATTAGTTTATTTAAAAAAAAAAAAGATTGTCACCAGTGTTCTATTGTCACTGAACTGTGAAGGCTGAGCCAGATGAAGTTGATTCTGCACCATGAGCTGCTTTATGTTAGAGGAAATAACATTTTCACGTCCTCAAGCTAGCAATCGGCACTGTTCATAGTAAGTCCTGCTCTGGTTGAACTGGCAATGGTGGACGGGTGGGCAACTTGTGTGGAAAGGAGAGGTTCCCACACTTTGGTTAAGCTTTCCTTTGTATCCTAGAACACAAGGGCTGTTCTTCTATTAAGTGGAGAGAAAATCACGTCCCATTATATCCTAATGACATTTTTGAAATCATGGTTTCTCTTTGACACAGAGGGTGAACATGGATGGCATGGCGGGGCTTCCCCACCAGATCACGAACATTTGTTTGGGGAACTCGCCATATAGTAAATGCCGCAATTTTCCAGCCAGGTAATCTAATCATCATCATGACTAGAACTGAAACAGTATTAGTACTGTAATACCACAGTAAAGTACAGTCTTGAAACACATTAAAAGCTTCTTAATGAGTTTGCTGAAACAGCAACATTTTTGAAGACTTGTGAAGTCTTTTTTAAGCCTTGTTTATCAAGGCCTGTACTTCTCAAGGGTGCTTTTCCAATAAAGGGGTGTTCCTGAGACCAGATATCAAGAAAAACTTTCTGTGGTGCTCTTGTGGTTTTTTACAACAGATATAACGACAAAATGTTTTTCTGGTATAGATCTGTGAATACTTTCACAGGAACCTCAAGTATAAACTGAAGGCGTCAGCACCAAAGGAAGACCGTACTTACCCCTTAACCCTCTCCAGGAACTGTACTTTCTCTGTGAAGAAACATTGAAGGCGAGGCCTACTTTAATGATTATTTACTGTCTACCAGGTACTATGTCCTACATTATTTATATTTCACAGTAACTTAGAGAAAATATTATCACCTGTTATTAGTGAAGGAATTAGGCTCAAACTCCAAGCTCCTTATCTGGGATAACACAGCCAGCTGCTTTTCCCTCTGACAAGATTACTTCTTGTTGCAGTATTTTTTTGGCCGGGTTGGATTTGAACCTGCCATCTCCAGCATATAGGGCCAGCGCCCTACTCCTTGAGCCACAGGCATCACCCAAGATTACTTCTTTGGTGTGATTCCTTCTTGCCTTTCACATCCAATGTCAACTCCCTGGAGAGAACTTTCTTAGCCGCCTGCTACTCACCCTTGGCTGAAGTCATTGGCTATTTCGATACTCTTTTTCATTTAATTTACGGGACTCACCATAGTCTGAAATTACATCTTTTATTTAACTACTCAATTCCTTGTAGTCTTTCTTCCTTCCCTAGAAATGTAATGCCACTGGAATGTAAGCCTGTGAGGGAAGCTTTTGATTTGTTTATTGTTGTTACTCAGGCTTTTGAAACATTATCAAGCATGCAGAAGTTGCTAAATTAATATTTGTTGAATAAAGGAATGAATGAATAAGAGAAAATAACCAGACGGGGTTTCACGCCCAGGTCTTTAACTCAGTGTCCACTGTTCTTGTTACTGTATCTCAATGCCTGCCTGCAGATACTCTTGAGTCCTTAGATTCCAAGTCCTGGTCTTGGCACATACAAGGGAAACAATTCTATACTAACATGTGCTGCTGGTAAAAGTCTGTCATCAATACCCTCTTCTTCCCCTTTGTCCATTTATCATTTTCTCTTTCCATTTACATCAGCCCATGACCACTGATAAAATGGATCACATTTGAAATTGTAAATGATTTAACATATTATTCTTTCTTGGATCTTTGCTACTTTTCCTTCATCAGTCAACAATCTCCTCACTGCCTCCCCCGCATCCTTAATTTCTTTTTTACTCAAATAGGATTTCAAAGGGTATCAATAAAATCAAATTCTTTCAAATGCCCTAAATATTCTCATCCCAATTATCCTTTATCACAGTCATCTAGGAAGTTCAGAAAACCCAACCTACTTCGCTGTTTGAATATAGTGAATGTCTGAATTCAAATTCATAACCACAAAAATCAAAAGAAAACCCAACAACATGTGAAATTTTAATTTTCTTCTTTATTATGCTGGCTTTTCTACATTCAACAACTTCAGACCTTCTTTTTCCTCCAACCTCCTGTATGATTCTCCTTTTCTGGTGATATTTGGCGCCTAACACACAGGTGTGCTTTCACCCCCTTATGGGAAGCCTTGTTTCATCCACTCAGGTAAACCGTTCCTCTTCCTAACCCCCAGTCTTCCAAGTCATCTGCACCTGTGCCCGCACTCTTGAGTATTACCACAGATAAAATATTCTTCGTCCCAAGAAAGGACAACCCTTCAAATTGTGACTATTACATTCCTCGTGGTCTCTCAAATCTTTCTTCCTAAATTGATCTGATTTTATCAAGTATCATTTCTTATTGTCTTTGCTGTCTCTTACTCTGAAAAAATAACAAAAGCTATCTTAACTCCAGCCACCATCCATCTCACCCACATTCCTTTATTTGCTTCCATGGTAAATTTTCCAAGTTTTCTAAAGTTGCACTCTCTCCTCAGCTGACTCCCATCGGGTTTCTGCTCCTGCCCCTCGGCAGAGTTTCCATATCTGGTTTGTCAGTGGCCCCCGTGTAGACACAGAGACCTGCCTCCCCGACGCCGTGTAGGGAAAGGACTTTCTGTGCAGCTGCCAAGGTGCTGGCAGGCTACTGCTCCAGCCTGCAGCTTCTTCTCTGTCGCATTAGCCACCTGGCTGGCCCAGCCCACGGTCAGTGACTGAGCAAGGTAGTGGTATCATGTCCCAGCCATTTCCCCAACAGGGGCTGATTCTGGGGGTCATCTGGGCTCTAGGACTTCCCCACCAGCTTGCCCAAGATGCGCTGGACGTTCCTCACCTCTTCACATCTCCCTCTGCCCTCCACTTCCCATCACAGGCACCATTCTCTGCTAAACATCTGAGGTGCAGACGCGGCCTCTGCTTCCGGAGAGCCCAGTGGGCAGCAGTCGGTGCCTGGAGCAGACAGAGAAGGCAGGTGGGAGACCCGGTTTGGTTTTGGGAGCTAGATGTATGCGACCTGGCAGGTACAGGTGTCTCCTCACTAGGAAGGGGGACCCAGACGACACCGGGGACAAACAGCACCTCGAGGAACCCAGTCCAGTGTGAGGACACACTGACAGACGGGCATGGCCAGCAGTGACATCACTGCTGTGGCCGGAACATATGGAGAAAACATCACACACACCTGTGTCAGCACCAGGTGGCTGGTGCTGTGACCGCTGGTGCTCGCAGCCACGCTGCCCAGCAGAGGGGCCACCAGCATCTGCTGCACTCGTGTACCTGAGATGTGGCCAGGTCCAAGGGAGATGAACTCCAAGTATTAAACTCTCATCGGGTTTTCAAGACTCAATACAAAATCAAAGTAAAATATCCCATTGATTGTTTGTACTGATTACATGTAGAAATAATATTTTAGGTATATGGGTAAGTAAAGTACATCATTAAATTAATTTCAACCATCTTTGGTTTGTTTACAAATGTGAATACTAGAAATATTTGAACGTACATAAGTGGCTCATGTTGTATTTCTATTGTACGATGTTGTTTTATAAAAAGTTGAAGTTGGGTAATAGGCAGTTGAAAGCTCGATGCAGAATCAATTGCGCCTCTTTGGCTTAATACAAAGCAGTCGGCATCTGCTTTAATGAAAGGGTGAAGAAAGCTGAGGGCCAAATTCTGGATTTGATAGTCACCTTGGCCAAACATGAAAGAAGTTTAGGAACAAAGAAAGGCCAAAGTCAGTGTGGAAACCTCTGGGCAGAGGCCCCTAAAATGTTGGATGTCCTGAGTTTTTTGAGCCTGTGACATAGCCTGGCCTCCTGATTAATAGCCAGCATTTGCTGCCATAACTGTTGAAAGACAGTGCAAAATCCTCTCTTCTCCAAAGAGATACACATTAACCTCAGGACCTGCCCTGCCCTCCCCTCCCCTCTGGCACTTCTCCTGAAACTCTGATAAAATCCTAGCATAACCCGAGTGGGATGAGATGGTCTTTATCCCAAATGAACTGGCAGACACGGATAAGTTGTACTAACCGGGGTTTGGTGAGTATAAGTGGGACTGGATTCTGAAGGGACGTACTCAAAAAGGCTGGAACATAAAATTGAATATGCGTGTGTCCTGTCAAGATACAGGATTTAACTAGCAGGGATCCACCCTAGGAGAGGCTGTGAATTCCATAATAGGCATAATAGGATGTTTCCTGGAAGGATGGAAGAAGTGGTACTGCTGAGTGGACCTGCCGGCGTTGCTGGGTTCAGGGAGGAGGCAGCACAAGTCAGGACCTCTGGGTGGGCTTTCCAGGCACAGCTGGAAGACCAGGGAATCACTGCGCTCTACGTGGGGGCCAGAAGACACAGCACCGACCAAGGCCGGGGGGATGTGCTGTAGGGACGGCACCCGTATCAGATGACAACTCGGCAGCAGCTCTCTGGACTGAAGCTGGAAAGAGGAGAGCGACTGCAGATTTGGGCCCCCTGATGTGAGCAGGATAATAAGACCCCCCCCAACACACACACCAGACACTAAGAGACAAAGCTTCATTACCAGCACCGTAGGGAGTTTCACGTTTTGTGAATGAAAGCCGCGTCAGAATTGTGTCCGAGGAAGTCTGACCCACAGATGCTTATGGGCTTGTTATCTGTAAGGGGCAAAATACACAGACTGCCAGCAGGGTACTATTAAGATTGTACCAGCAAAAAAAAAAAAAAAAAATGCAAGGTCAGATGACCCGGAGGATGAGGAACGTCCACCAGCAAGGATTCCTGATCCCTTGACCAGTTTCCAGACCTAAGTTTGCAGGGAGCCCCCTCAATGAAGATGTGGGAGGGGCTCCAGGAGCAATGCCCCCCACAACTGTATAGTACGTGTAAATAGTGCTGATTCCTCCAGTCCGTCAGCAAAGAGGCTATGACCATTTGATGGAGAAAATTCTACCCCTCGACACTGAGATGCCTGTTGGAGATAGTCTAAATTGATGTTGGTATCCAGAGAACAGCCTCACAGTCTCCCTGCTAGAATGAGGGCACACAGGGGTCAGGTGATAAAGGAGACAAAGGAGAAATGGAGTTGTGCTTGGATAATGACCTCTTTATGGGGGAACTCCCAATGACCCATTTCTCTTATCCACAAATGTATAAGCAAGAATGACAGTTGAGAGTTGGTAAGACGTCACTGTTGGATCTTAGGCCACTTGGGTGAGAGCTTTCATACAGGGTGGGGTCGAGTGAAAGGCCACAAACCCGCCGCCTCCACTCCAAACATGAGCAGAGATCAAACCCATATTTCATCCTGGGAGTGGGAGGCGCGGCTGGAGATCACTGCCACCCTGGTGGATCTAAACGATGCAGGGGGATTTGGATATTTACTCACAGAACATCACTATTTAATTCGCTAGTCTGAACCCTGGAGAAACAAGATTGATCCGGAAAGATAACTACAAGCTTAACCCAGCCACAGTCCCCTGCAGCTGCTGTGACAGATGTGGCGTATTGCTCGAGCAGATTAATATGGCCCAAGGAACTGGATATAAAACCATTATTCTGGAAAATGTGTTCTTTTCTCTCTCAATCAGAAGAGACAATCAAAAACAGTTCACATTTACATGAACCGAACAACAGTATTAATTTACGGTTTTGGCCCCAGGGCTATGTTAGCTCTTCTGCCCTCTGCCACAGTGTAGTCTGAAGAGGTCTCGACCATCTGGACAACCCACAGCTCTTCGTATTAATCCGTCACATTGAGGACGTTCTGTCGATCATGTAGACGAGTGAGGGGCAGCTGACAGTCTGCAGGCCTTGGAAGAGCGGGTGCATCCAGAGGGCGAGAGATGAATAACCCCAGGCAAATCAAGGGGCCAGCCTGTGCAAAGCAATTTGAGGGATCCTAAGGAAAGAAAAAATTATTGCATCTTGCACCACCTAATACAAAGAAAAAACAATATCCTAGTGGAACTTATCAGGTTCTAAATGAGGATATGTTCATTTCTTACCTAGAATTGTACAAATTGACAAAAAAAGTTTAAGGGAAGCTTGGAGCAGGTTCAGACTAAGGAGCAGCAGCCCCCAAACATGGGTCACACAATCTGTGGATCTCAGGGTGTTGGAGTTATGTGTGATGGGAACACAGATCTTTCCCACACAGATCTATGGCAAACCCTGGTGGCAAATCATCAGCCTCCAGAGTTGTAAAGAGACATCACAGCACTGGCAGCCGCATTCCAGGGCATTTGAAATATCCATCCTGTGTGCTACAGAATCCAGGTAAAGACGGGACACACGTCATGGGACACCCAGTGATGAGTCTCAGAAATTACTCAATCCTGAGGCTGGTCCCTCAGGCCTCTGCGAGGCCTCAGGACTGCTGCAGCACACCCCTCATGACCATCACAGGAGGCATCAGATTGGGGACAGCACAGCAGGACAAAGGCCCGGGCAAGCTGCAGATAACTCAGAACCCCGGCAGCCCCCGCACCTGCTCCCCACCCTCAGCCACAGGGGAGCTCGGCCATGACCTGCTATTAGAGGAGGAAGCATCTTCATAGGGTGTCCAGAGACTCACCGTGTCATCTGCGTGGGAGTGTGAGCTGAGTGGCTCCAGTATAAACTCACAGCGTGCCCTCGAGACACAGTGGGGAGGCCGAGTTCTCTCAGTGAGGGGGGCTTCAGGGCGTGGGATGGGACATCTACTCTGTGTGGAAAGAGAAGTAGCCCAAAGAAAGAGTGAAGGGGCGCTGATGTGACATCCTGCTAGTGAAAGTTTGGAAAGCCACAACAAGGAGGAAGAAGGTGGAGAAATGTGGCCAGACTCACAGGAGTGGAGTGGGCACAAAGCTCGACAACCTCTGGCTACCTGGTAACGTCCGTAAGGAACATCCACATAGAAGAGCCACTGAACGGCCAAGCAGACCAAAGAACCCGCCCGGTCACTGCAGCCAACCGCCATCGCTGCTGCCATGAATGCTGGGACCACAATGGGCTCAGAAACACAGTGGCCGACATGGCACATGTCCTTCAGCTTCAGCTCCCGCTTATCTTGGCTGATCCAGCTCCTAGTGGTGACAAACGTCCCACTGAGAGAACTGCCCACAGCCACTAATGCTGAGCCCCCAGTATGGCACAGTTGTGTGGGAAGACGAGCCACTGATTATATTGTTCCCCTTGCGTTCCAGCACACTCACAGGTGTGTCCTCACAGGAATTGATAAATTCCACATATACACTTGCTTTTCCTTGCCATCAGGGCCTTAGCCAGATTCACTAGTCAAAGGCTTACGGTATGTGGAGGTCAGGAGCATAGAAATCCCATTAACCAGGCGCCCCTCTGCTGGCCAAAGAGGTGCGTGAATGGACACGTGACCCGTGATCCACCGGTTGTATCCTGCTCCGTCCCGGATTTTTCCATGTGTCTCGACAGCCTGCTGAAAGCACAGTGGAATGCCAGGTTCCAGGCACCAATCTGGGAGAAGGGAATGATATCCTTCAGGGTCTAGAATACGTCTTGAATCAAAGATCTTTACCCGATGCTGTGCCCCTGTCAGGAGGCTGCACAGCTCTGGAAACCGAGGGTGGAATTCCTGATTGAGCTCTTTGTAGACGTCAGCTCCCCTTGACCATGAGAAGGCACATCTCAAAATCGGGCTCATATATTCCAGGTCTACAGAGTAATGGAGAGGCTGTTCCTAGAGTCCAAATTTCTGTTCCATTCCTTACCCCAGGATTACAAACTTCCTCATAGGATGGTGGATAATGAATACATCCATTCCTCTTTGGAGAAAACTAAATCCTGGCTGACTAGGGTGTTATCTTGTCCCCAAATCCAAACTTTATCAGCAACTACTCCTACCACATCCATGACCACTTCAGCCATTGTGATAGGAGACAGAAGTTGGGAGGTATACCGACTTTTAATGTTTAGAGAATAGTTGCTTTTCTACAGAAGGAAGACAAACTCTGCATCTCCCGCGTGACCCACGTGGACAAAACTGATGGGCAAAGAACTCGGCGACTTTGATCCACGTCAGACTGCATCCTCAGCACGCGTTTCCTTACTTCCCAGCATCTCAGGCCTGAGCCTGTAATCCAAGGACAGGTTGCCTAAATTTCAATAAACTTATAGCCTCACCCCAGAGTTCTCCGTCAGTGTTTTGTTTCTTGTCCCATATTTTCACAATTTTTATATCCTTAAGAAAAGGCTGTGCAGACAAAGTGTTGAGACAGCAGCCGCGGAGACAGCAGACCCGCCACCTGCCCGTTTACTGCCGCAGATTTATGGCCAATGCCGCCTATTTTGCCATCTGGGTCAAAGTCATATTTTCACTAGAAATATTTTGGTAAGTTACTGCTGGCATTTTCTACATGCAGGTGGTGATCACACAGGTTTGATGGCACTTTCCTAACGGCGCGTCTGACTGAAGTGCTCGGAAGCCAATCTTTTGTGAATGTCTGCAGAAGAGATTCAGTGAAATGAAAAGCACTCTGCTTCCTGCATTTGCCAATGTGGGAGGGATCCTCAAACACAAAGCACAGGCCCGAGAAAGGGGCCGAATCACCTTCCCTGGGCGTTTTCAGGGGATACATTAGTACTCAGGAAAAAACTATCGGCTGCTGTTGGACATTGAGGCTAGCATCACCTATACAGAGAGAATTTCAGAGCCGCTGATGGCTGAAGTCCAGAAAAGCACCCAAACTAGTCAATTTTGATGGTTTAGTCTTTGCAATTTCCTCACTGTAACGCTTTTATTATTGAAAACATGCTGCAGTGCACTTGTTTGTTTGCTTTATTAATGATAAAGGTACACTGTGAAGAAGAGACTTAAAATCATATCAAAGCATGAGTATCACGGATTCCAAGGTAAGTTCCAAAACCTTACAGCCATGTAATCTTATCTGTCTTTCTGGAGCCTCAGTTTTCTCCTCTGTAAATGGAGAAAGGAGGTGATAATCAAAACTACATATATTTTTCTGAATTGAAGCATAATTTACATGTACCAATCTCATGTCTTCAAAGCCACGAATGTTGCCAACTGTTCCATGGTGTAACCATCATCCAGAACAAGTTACAGAACATTTCTGCTATTCCAAAAAGCTTTATCATGTCTCTTTTCCAGTCAATCCCTTCCCCTCTCCACATACACAGGCAAGAACTCTTTTTTGATTTTTCTTACCATAGATTAGTTTGAGCTATTCTTATCTTTCATATAAATGGAATCGTCTAGCTTCTTTTTCTTACCATAATGGCTGTTAAGATTTGTCCACACTGCATGTATCATCTGTTTATTGCTAATCTATTATTGAGTAGCATTTCAATCCTTAAACACACCACCTTTTAAAAATTTTCCGTCTATGGGTATCTGAGTTCTTTTCAGTTTTTGACTTCTGTAAGTTGGGCTGCTGTTAACATTCACGGACACGCCTTTTGTGGATTTATGTTTCTGTTTCTCTTGTGTAATGGCCAGGTGCGGAATTTCTAGATCATAAAGTAGATAAGATTTTAACTTTATAAGAGCTGACAGTTCTCCAAAGTGACAGTAACCCCGTTAGACGCGCTCACCGCAGCCTCCTTGCCCCTGCGACAACATTTGGCATTATCCTTCTCATTTTTCGTCATTCTAGGGTGTCTGAAATAGTATCTAGTTGTTGGAGATTTGCATTTCCTAGATGACTAATGAGGTTGAACTTTCTTTTCATATGTAAATCATACAGAATTTAGATAGGGCTTAAATCCCCTTCAGAAAACAGCCTGATATTCTGTGTTTTCCCCTCGCATTTTATTACTTACCTGTGTAGCTTTCAGAAAATCACATGCGTTAGTCCCACTGACACCCATTTTAATTCAAGAACCAGTACAACAGTGGTTCTCAACCTTCCTATTGCCGCGATGTATTTTCATTGTTCCAAAGGGGTCGCGACCCACAGGTTGAGAACCTGTGTAAGGTCTTTTCAAAATGTGATCCTGATTCTCAAATGAATCACTGGATGCTCTAGGTATCTGCCAAGTTTTTTAATACTACTAACATGTGAACAATGTCACAAAAGAACAATAGTGAATAATAATTTAAAGCATCAACTTACTTTTTTATTTCAGATTAATATTGGGGTACAGATGATTAGGTGACATTGTTTGCGTTTGTTAGGTAAAGTTCAGGTTGTGGTTGAGCCCTTAATACGAAGAGGCCTGAATACGGAATCCTGGTCTCCACCTACACGTGATGTCATCTTTCTAAACCTCGGCTTCTACATCTGTAAATTTAGAGTAATTACAATTTCTACCTCTGAGGGTTTGGAAGAGGATCAAACGCTTTGGGTGGATTTAGAATGGTTACTGTGCCTGGATCACAGTAAACATTTGATGCATATTATAAAGAAGGAGGAAAATATAAACATATGATGAAGAAAGAGCTAAACAAATCAGAATACCTAATTTCAATTTCTTGATAAATCCCTTCTACTACTATTGCTTAGACTGATCACCCACTTAAGGTGATCTCCCAGAACCCCTTCCTTACTTGGCTTTCACTTTTCTTTCACCTACAATATTTTCGTAGTCCCAGGTCTTGGCATTCTCAACTTTCATAACCCACACAGAAGGTGGATGGAGAAGACGCGCTTCCATCCGCCGCCGGCTTTACTGGCACAGGGTCTCAAAGATGGCCTCTATTTCCTCCCACAATTCCCTCTTGTCATGTGGTGTTCTAACGTCAGATTGCTTGGTTCTAGTTCTGGATTCTCAGCTCTCTTTTCTCTTCCCCGTACAGGGTGTCCATATGGTTCGTGTGCAATTTACTACGTTAAACTGTTTTAAATCGCACATGAACTTTGTGTCCACCCTGTATACATTGAATGCAAAGATAAAATCAAGTGTGTCCCGTTTCAGTCCTTTGTCTCTCTACTTCTGTCCCAGGTTTTCCGTAGGTGTCTGTGTATCTCCACTCCGGTAGCACGCCTGCAATGATGCATTTTTTATTATCAGAATAAAGTTTACTTTTCCTTCCACAACAACCATGGTTCCACCTGCTAATCACTCCTTTCACTAATATTCTTTCCTTTTTAATGAAAGCACCTGCCGTTTGAGGGTCATTCTGGCTCTTTGAGGTTTTGTTTTGTTTTACAAGTAGCTGTCTCACTTCCTACTTAATGGATCCCCCTTCTTTTTTCTGAATAATATCCAAACAACATAATGTACACTTTGTAAAATGAGGTAAGGAGATTTCCATTTCTTTCACATTATATATGAGCCTATGAAAGTAAGAAAGAAAGATTGTTCCCCTTTTCTTTGTGAAAAGAAATGTGTTTGTAATGACTTGGTTTGAACCTCCTGAAAGAGTTGTGTATTATTCCTTTGTACTAAAAGTACACAGCCCAAGAAGAAAAATTGCTTTTGAATTTTTAAAATTGTTTGCTTATTCACAAGGGGAGGGTTTGTCTAGTTACCTACATCACTACATTTCCAAAATGTCAAAATATAATGACCCTCATTATGGAATACTTTCTAATGAGTAATTGAGACCTAGGAATAATGACAAAGGTAAAGAGAACACCCACTAAACTAATTGGAGATTTGCCTACAAGTGACATTTTATTAACAATGACAGTCAACATTTCTTTGGTGGAGAAAGGTGAAAACAACTAGCTTTCATTATTTCGGGCCTTGAGCAAGCTACTACTGCTTTTAAGCTTATAGTGTTGCTCCCAGAGCCGTTGCCACTACCAGCTTTTCTCCTTTGACAATGGTTTCCCAAAACATGAAACTCATGCTAAAAGCAAGCTTGGTATGGCTGCCCACTAAATAGCCAGTGACTTTATAGAACAAGAAAGAAGGCTTTATTCTTGTGTCCTGTTGTGTTCTATATTATGGAGAAATGAAGCAGAGAAGAAAGGAAAAGTCTTTCCTAGAAAAATACGTAAAGTTTTTTACTCTGGAGAGACAGAAACAATTCCCACTTTACCACTGATGGGTAAAATTTGACAGAATTCTGATAATTCTCACCCAAGACTGACTGGCCTTCCATTTTCCAAGTAAACTGAAGGGTCTACATCTCTTGTCAACAGTGATTTTGTCACGCACCCCTGCTCAATCAACGAACAGGCTCACTCCGTGGATAATCATTCTTCAATTTCCGAGGCCACGGATTTTTCCCTACAGCATGAGACTCAGTGTTCCCAGCAAAATGCCAACATAGAGAAGAAAGCCACCCCAGGACTGGCTGAATCCTTCATTGGTCTCTCATATATTTTTACTACTCTTCTTAATTTCTAATTCAGAAAATAAAGAAATTGAAAACAAAGTAAACAACACAGAGCTCCTCTCTAAAACATTCGTTTCTAACATTAAGTCTCTGAAAACAAAAATGGGCAACATAGAATTCTCATTTCCTTGTTTTTTCCAGAACTGTCCCCCTCCTTGGGTCAGAATTTTTATGTAACTATACCAGCAGATAAACAGGCTTAAAAAACCCAGCATGGTATCTGTAAGATTTTCTCTTTATCCTAATTGACCCAGATAAAAATAAAAACTCCATGTCAACTATAAAGATGTAAAAGAAAAAGGGGAAAGAAAGAACAAACCCCAGGGGAACAAAATGTAACAGCAGGTGAACAGTTCAGCAAATAAATATTTTATTTATGAGAGTTTTTATAAAAATTCAATAATTTTTTTGTAATACATCTAACATGGCAGTGTCAGGGCTGAATTTGCTTTTAACGCTAGAGAGCTATTTGGATTATGGAATTATCCTGTATAAATCTGTATAAATAAGTGCTGTAATGTGATATGAACGGAATAACAACTAACAACAACCAACAACTAATTGGCTGTTCTTACATTTTATTAAAATTCTTCACCTTTTACTCAGTAACTACACTGTGAATTTCAGATCTGGAATATTTTTCTTTATGCCCAACGTGTTTAGTTCAGCTCTTTGCCTATCATTCGTTCTTAATGAATATTTTGAAGCTTTCTTTAGCCCTGCATGAGTTCTAGATTCCACACCTTCATATACAGACGGGAAGAATAGGTAGGAACAGAACCCAAAAAAGGAAACGGACGTACTGAAGGGAAAATGGCACTTTGTGTATTTGGGGGCCCCAGGAAAATAACTCAGAAATATACCTGATGTTGCTGCATAGGTTTTTGACTTTTTTCTCTTATTAAAAAAAATAAAAAAGATAGGTGGTTCTGTTGTTTCCTAGCTCTCTCTCTGTCTCGTTTTTAGACAGAGCCTTACTCTGTCGCCCAGGCTGGAGCGCTGTGGTGTCGGCCCAGCTCACAGTAACCTCGAACTCCTGGGTTCACGTGACCCTCCCGCCTCAGCTTCCTGAGCAGCTGGGACTACAGGCACCTGCCACAGTACCCAGAGAATTTTTGTATTTTTATAGAGACAGGGTCTCACTCTTGCTGAGAATGGTCTTAAACTCCTGAGCTCAGGGATCCTCCTGCCTCGGCCTCCCAGAGTGCTGGGATCACAGGCGTGAGCCCCACATCATCCCCTTCTTCTCCTTCTCTCTCTCCCTGTACCTCCCTATATCCCTTCCTTTCTGTTTTATGCTCACTGCATCATCCCCATGGCTCCCCATAATTTCGCTCCTTTAATGAGCGTGCTGGCCACGCCTGTGGGGTCCAAGTCCACGTTGCCTCTTCTTTCCCTGGTCACCTGCGCCTCTTGCCTTTGCAGACCAAAATCTGGACTTTCTGATGTTTAGCAAAGTGCACCTGCTATCCTGCACTCCACGGGAGCGGCTGTTTGTTCCGAGTCTGTGACATTATTTGCTGCCTGCAGTGTGCACTGTACGTCTTCAAGGAAAAGAAGATTCGGTTTATATTTTGCTTGTAATTCATGGACAATAAACACTACTGACGGCTGTGCCATGAGACAAGGCTGAGGGCAGAGAGTCAAGGGCCTGTATATGTGTTTCAGGGCAGATTCGTCTCACAGGGGAAAAAGAGGGAAATACAATCACATTTGGAAATTGTAGAACATCAGTGTGGCTTAACCCTCTTCTCTCATCACACAGTCTGTTGCTACTATCTGAAGTCTGAATCCAAATTAAGTTGGAAACAAGCCTTTGATGTACTTTGTGATCTTTGAAAATGGTTTTCCGAGTTTGTAGGTGCAAAAGGTTTTGTGGAGCTGATTATTAATGTGAAATCAAATTGAAATCGATTAGTATTAAATCCTGAAAGCTTTTCAGTGGCATCATAAGTTCCTTTCTGTGTTTTTTCTATGAAAAATTAAACTGAAATCTTTATTTCTTCTGAGGTTTAACAGATATTGGATCCAGCCTATCTCTGGCATCACCAACCAGTAAGTAAAACTCTGTTACATTTTAAGCAATACTCCAAATCTCAATGCAATAAGCTCCTATCAACTTGATGAGGCAGACAGCCAGTCCTTTTCAGAGATACCACACTCCAATTATTTCTGGCAGAGAGATCTGACGTATCATCAGAGCTGCTGCCTGCAGTGCTGTGACCCCTCAGGTCTGGATTCTGAGGCCCCAAACATCCTTTTGGTCTCTTGACCTCCGCAGTTCAGCCTATAATTTAGTGCTCGTTTCTACCAAAATAGAAACAACCAAAGCTTTCCTCCCTCTCCAGACAGCCACCTCTGCTCTAGTTAGCCAGCTCTTTCCGAGAAGAAGGTTCCCACAGCTTGGTTTTGTGCTCCACAGTTAAATTCCTAGCTTTATTCTTAATATTACAGCACAATCCTTATCAAGGAGATGGGGCTAGAGGAATGTCAGGCATAACCTTTCATTACTCAACAGAACCACTTCCCAAAAGGAGTCCGAATCTGCAGCTAACCAACATTATCAGATTCCTTTACCCAGTGGGGGTTTTCTTTCAGGAACCCCATTAATATTTTGTTCTAATCTTCTTTAAGGATTCCACAAAAGCCTCATACACATCAATCCCAATGTGGGCTAAATTCAAATTCCCTTGCACTAAACTCTGGGCTTCATACAGATCAAGAAATATGGCTGTGAATCTATTTCGGTTTCTCTAGCATTGTCAGACACACGAACACCTCTGGGACAGAGATAGTAAAGTGTTATCTGAACTTTACTCGGACCTATTTGTTTATTATCATTCATTTACATAGCAGACACTTACTGAGCATCCATTTTGTGTCAAGCATTTCTTTAGATAAAGACTTGAATTTTTTTTTTTTTTTTTTTTGCCTGTAAAAGGTTTAATAGCAAATATTTGGTTTGAGGAGCCATAAAGTCTCTGTGACAACTATTCAATTTTGAAATTTTTGCACTACTGCTGCTATTAAACAATTGGCTAAACTAAACTGATGGCTGTGTTCGATATTTTAATGAAAAAACAAACAAACAAAAACAGGCGATAGGGCAGACTTGGTTTCCAAATCATACTCTGCTGACCCCTGTTCTTGACACGAGTGGTAAGCTAACAACAAGGAAAAGAAACAAAGATCCCTAATGTGTTATAGCTCACGTACCAGATGTATAAGTAAAACAGTCGGCTCAATTTTAAGCGTTAAAGAGAAAAATAAAGCTGCAGAGGGAGAGAGGGGGTGAATCACAGGGAAGTCTGCAAAGATCATCTCCCCAGGACATTCCACACGTGGTTCCATGTTGAGATCTCGCTTTCTCAGCCTCTCCAGAGGTGAGCTCTTAATTGTTAAAATTGCAGTCATTAATTCAGCATATATTTATTGTGTGCAACAAATAATACCATGTATCTGGGAAAACACAATTTCCATATAAGCTAAATTCCCTGCCTTTACGATCACATCTCAGGACGGCACCTGTGGCTCAAAAGAGTAGGGTGCCGGCCCATATACTGGAGGTGGTGGGTTCAAACTTGGCCTTGGCCAAAAATAAATAAATAAAATAAAAAAATAAAAGTTATTATAAAAAAAGGTGACATCAAAGTTGGAGGGAACATTGTACACTGTCAGCATCTTCTGAATATTACAGTTCTGGGGACTCTCGAACACCAGGAATTGCGGGCTCACTGCAGTCACCCAGTTACTCGGTTACCCTCTCTGTGCTAGGCACCATCAAAGGATGGTCTCGGTCCCTAGGGAGTTTTTGAAAGGAACACAATTATAAACAAAGCAAGTAGACTGAGTGAATAAAAGCTCCGTTAGTCTGAGGCCCTTGGTATTACTTACTACATTCCATATTTCTGCATAAACAACACGATGTGAAATGTTAGCCTGCTTTAGAGTTAAGTATTGAAACAAGAAAGATTTATTTAGTGCTTTGATGAGTTTTCGTTGAGAACCTACTATGAGTCAAGTGCTTCTGGGCACATGGAGCAATTTTACAGGGTTAAACAAGAAAAGTTTTCTATTAGCAGATGACTCCTTACTAAGTGTGAGGCACAACCGCAGTCAGCAGGCAGATTGCAGCCTAATGCCACAGGTTGGCGCTGTGCAAGCACAAAGGGTGCGGATGTGCTTTAAAGCTCAGAGACAACACCTACCTTAGAAGGAGCAGGACTTGTGTTGGTCCTTGAAAACACGGGAGGATAAGAAATGAGAGAGGCCAGACCATGGAAGCTGTGGGCTGAGAGAGAAATGTAACCGAAGCCTTAAGGGAGGAAAAGCATGCTGGTTTTAGGGGCCCATTCTGGGACAAATGGGGGCTCTGTGTGAGGAGAGGAAGAGGTGCCAGCTAGCGTTCATCATATTAGATGGTAAGAGGATACGACCTCAGGTTATTGAACAGGGAAGGGCAGACCAGAGCAGGACTTTAGGAGGAGTGGCCTGATGTAAGTGCGCAAGATGGATTAGAGGTGGATACTCGAGTGAGCAAAGTCAGCTGAGCACCCTTGTGAAAATCGTAAGCCCAGATTAGAGCCAGGGTAATGGGAAGGGAGCGGAGGGCAGGGACGGAGAGACAGTTCAAAGGAGGGAATGACAGCTCTCCCTGACAGACTGAATGAGAGGGAAGAAGACAAGACACTCCGGGAGAACAGTGGTACCAGTGACAGAATCAACACAGCCCTGTGAAGTGAAAGCCGGGCCATCAAAGTGACACACACTTGTGCCACACGTCTGAGAGCTCCTCATCAGAGACAGAAAGCTGAAAGGAAGGTTTTCTCTAGATTTTTCTTGCTCAGGAGTATATGGGTAAATGATGAACTCTTACAAAAAGAAGCCCTCTAAGGCTCTAGCTGATGTGACCTCATGTGTCAAAACAAATTAAAGGCCCATAGAGTGAGGGTCAGCTCTGATGTCTGTACAATTTAGAACTGCAAATAGACATCCCATTCTCCTTGTGAAGTTTCATCGGGTCACCTATAAACCATAATAAAACATCAAATGACAATACTTGGTGGGCCCTCAATAAAGATTTGTTAAGCTGGTCTGAGAATAAGGGGGTTAACAACAAGTCAGTAGAGAGCTGGTCTACCTCTTTAACACCGCACGCCGTGAACAACAACTTCGCTAAATCACAAGGCCAGGGCCCAATAAGGCAAAACAAGATGGCCTCTTCAGAAGCTCGGGTGTATGTGCATTGCAATGACTACCTGGAGAATTTGAGCCAGAGAAGTTCATCTTACCTAGAAATTGTTTCTTTCTTTACTACTTTAATGGTTAGCTTTGATACTTGACTGCAGACATGTTAAAATAGACAGTATTATTAAATAACTAGGTATCTATATATTTGGGAACTCAAAATGGAAAGAACTAGGTATTCCTGGGCCCCTGAAGTGGCCCTTATACGTAGTAAGAAAAATATGACCCAAAGCAGATTCATGAATCCAGAGATGTGATACAGAGGGTCTGCTTTTTTATTACTTTAACGAATAAGGAGAAATTACCTATTTTTGTCAATATAGGAAATTTACAGGGGTGTCCAACTGTCTTCCTTTTTTGCCACACATTGGAAGAATAAGAGCTGTCTTGGGCCCCACAGTAAATACGGAAAAACATAAGAAGTTCATGGGCAAAAGAAAAGTCCATGAATACTTCTTGTGATATCTAACACAACAGACAGGAAATCAGTCTTTAACTAAACTGCATGCAGCCCACAGGCCATGGGTTGGACGTCTTTGTAAATCTTTGGGATTATCAGAAAACAGAAACGCTAGCGTGTACTTATAATAACATAAGTACAGGTCACGTCATCTGTTTTTAACGTAGAAACATACTCCTTGCACCTGGCAGTTACAAGGTGTGGGACTTTTCTTTGTAATGGGAAAACAGAAAAGGCCTTGTACAATTCTGAGTCAGATGCTGTTGTTTTCTAAAGGCAAATACCATTAACTCCTATCAATGGTCCCTTCTCAGGAGTTAGAAAGAGAAAATTATACACTGTGACAGAAGAGAAATGTATTTGTCCATGGTTGGTCAAGCCTAGAATTCTCCACAGAAAGGATTTTCTAGAAAGATTCCTTTTATGAGCTGCAGGCAATGGAGAAGAAATAGAGGTGCGTACAGAGCAAATGACAAATGCCACTCCGAGTCGGTGGTTCCAGCCTGCTGGTAGCTACTGATTCCCTGTTCTGACTCTGGTGACACATAAAGCTGGGTCAATCTTTCAGCACTTGACTCGAGCTTATGGCTGCTCTAGACCTGGTGTTATAGACCAGCTGCACAAATTTATACTGTGCTTTCCACAGAGTGGGTTGAAGAAATTTGGCTCCAAGCGCCATTCTTCACGTGCTTAATTATTTTCACGATTTTTTTCAGAACTTTATGTTCATTTCCCTTTAGATCCAAAGCATTCTCACTGCAGTATAAGCACAGCATTTCAACTAGATTTCCAATTAGTCTGCATCTTTGTGAATAACCCGTCTTGCTCCGACGAAATCACTGAGCTTAGAATTATTTCTGAAATCATGGTTTTATTTTTAAATTAATTGCATAATAGTGCCAAACATAGGGCGTCGCATATGGCAGGAACTTAATAAATGTTTGTTGAATAAATAAACGAGTTTCACTTCAGCCTTGGATTGCGGCCCACCTTTTACAACGTTAACCAAATCAACTGGCTCGTGCTATGATGTAAAGTGCCTTCGCCGATCCTGGAATATGCTTCGAAAGCCACCTTGCCTTGGTTCATGGTTTAAAGATTTGGATTGGAAGTAAGGAAAAATTGGTATCTAGGTCTTCATTTACCAGCACAATTGTTATATTTTTTTGTGTGTGTGTCAATTTGACTGGGCCTCGAGGTGCCCAGACTACATATGATGTTGGGGTGTGTCTCCGAAGGGGTTTCCAGGTAAGACTGTGATTTGGACGAGTGCACTCAGGAAAGTAGATCGCCCTTCCCAGCCTGGGTGGGCGCCATCCAATTCATCAAGGGCCTGAATAGATTGAAAGTCAAAGAAGGAATAACCTTAACTATAAACAACATACTCAAAATAGATACTATTTCTTACTATCTCTCTTTATTTTTTTTCCTCCCCCACTGTTTGAGCTGGGATGTCCCCTCCTATCTCCTCTTGCCCACAGGCGGGTATTTACACTACCAGCTACCCCGCTTCTCAGACTTTCAGACCAAGACTGAATTATTATCCTCCCTCCGTCTCCAGCCTACCGAGCGAGTTCATGGGACTTCTCCTTGTGTTTCTCTGCGGATCCCTAGTACAAGTGGCAAGTATTTAACTCATTCCCTTCTGAGTAGGACAGGACCTAGCCTGGAAATAACACAACTTGGGAGTGAATTACTGACCCCACCCTGGCTGTGTTCCTGTAACAGAGTTTCACTATCTCTGAAGTGGTAATTACCCTGTTAGGGCTCAGAAACTTACTCAGAAGGATGGGAAGAAGCCACAAGGTCTCTCTGACTTCCCCTCTTCCCTTTCCTGTCTCTCCCAAAATACAGGATAAAGCTAATTTCTGAAGTTACTTCATCTGCCTAAAGTCTGGAGCCACCAAAGAAGAAAAGACAACCTTTGGTCCCTTCTCTGTTCTCATTAACTCACATCACAGTAAGAAAGACTGATGCTCATCAACAAACCTGGACAGATTTTTGTCACAAAGAATTGTCTTTTCTGTGGACACAACAGACTTTATATCAGGTATTTTCATGTTTTTCTCAAGCCCATTGAATTTCTCTAAACATCATTTACTGCCACTCTAAAATCATCCAAACTTCTTCATTTCCCTTTCCCCAAGAAAGAAGGGTATATAACCATCTTAACCCATTGCACAGTGAAAAATTATCATGCTTTTCTGTCTTTGCGCACTAATAAATTTGAATGCTATTTCTCTTATTGATCTGCCTTCTGTGAGTTGATTTTTCAGAGGATGAAGGGGATGGTCTCTCCTGGCTCCTCCAATATCTACCAAAAGTGTGGTTTTAAAACTTGGGAGAAATTATACATACACCTATGACTTTATCTATTGCCGTATAAGAAAACACCACAAACTTACTGACATTTATATTTGCTCACAAGTCTACGGACCAGGCGGTTCTGCTGATCGGGACCAGGCTGGGCTTCTCGGAGAGTTTCTCCTCCTAAGTAGCGTGGGCACATGCCTGATGGCTGGCGGCTGCCAGCAAGGGTGCCGAGAGTGAGGAAATCACGTGTCATCTGTCTTCGCTTTCATCTTATAGTGTGGTGGAGGTGAAGGACAGAGGACAAATAAATACCCCCAGTTCTCCTCAAAACAAAACTCAGAATGGCCACAATGTTGTTTCTGCCACATTCTATTGGTGAAGGCAAGTCACAGGCAGCCAAGGTTTACCGACTGAGGAAGCTGACCCTGCCTCTTACTGGGAGGAACTGCAAAGTCATTGCAAAGGGACCAGGACAGTAAAGGACCAGGGGGCAGTAAAGAAACTGGACTCAAATGTGCCATCTACCGCAACATAAAGTGTTATTCTTGTTGCTCCCGTACCTGCATATGTGTTTAATAAACAGCACTCCTTACTAGCCTGCAACCTCCCGCCTTCCTTTTCCCTGTTTCTCTCACTCTCCCCGCGTTCCTGGGACGACTGCTGTTCCCCGGTCCTAACAGAGGAGGATGGGCAAGTGGTCAAGGCTGATTAAGGAAGCCGCTCTGGTTATTCCCTATGTCAGTGCCCGGGCCTAACTATGTCAAGAAGTAATCACAAGGAATTGCAATGGCTCTCATGATTTCCTTGAATTCCCTACAGTTTCTGGAGCTTTTAATTCACTACTGCAACCCGGGAAGGTAAGGCAGCATCATGGTGAGAAGCGTCTCTAGAGCCAGCCCACTTTGTTCTGAATTACTGCTCTACCGATTTAGAACTACGTGGTTCCGTGCTACTTGGTTTATCTCTTTACACCTTAGTTTTCTATCTTTAAAATGAGTTATTGAGGATTAAGTGAAAATGGCACATACACATGTTTGACTAGTGTGTATATATATAGTGTTTTATATATATAGTGTGTGTTTTATAGTGTGTTTATATATTTATCGTGTGTGTGTTTTATAGTTTTTTAAAATATATATACATATATACACACACATCGTGTGTGTGTTTGACTTCATTAATCTGTATCAGTGAGGTATAAATCCTAACAGTTCTCAACTCTGCTGATCTCCCCCAGGCTGGAACTGGTTGAGTCACGAGGTTCACTCTTTATTTTGTACCACCTCCACCCCTTAATCTCTGATTACATACCACATATTGTTGACTTTTGAATTAAACCTAAATGTATAAAATCTGTGCCTTTTAAATCTCCATATCTTATTTTGAAGGAAATTCTAGGTACACAATGAAAGTTTATTTTTCCATATCTGGTAATATAAGTTATTTTGTTGAATTATTTATTTATTTATTTTACAAAATTCTCTTTTCTTACACATTCTTTCTCTTTGTGAAGATTTATGGGGTGCCTGTGAAATTTTGATCCACGTATATGTGAGTAGTGACAACATCAGGGTATTTACTGTGTGTGTCACCCACTTATAGTATATTTCTGTTAACTATAGTCGCCCCAGATTCTAATTCATGTATTTTTTTTCCTATAAAACTTTTCAGTCTGTGAAACTACAGAAAATAATTAACTGTTTAACATTTTTTTAGCAGTTATGTACATCTGCAGTGAAAGCATAAAGGACCTTAAGAAATTAATCTTCTTCAAGAGAAGTGACATTAAAACTTGAAGAAAATTATTTGAAGTTTATCCTCTGAGGACATGGGGAGTTGGGAAAAACAATGCGAGCTGCCGAAGCGTTATATCTTCTGTTGTGTATCAAGACCACCTAAGAAAGAGTTGGGACTGTAGAAATCGCAATTTCACAAAAGAAAGAAAAGTGAATTCCTCTTTGAAAAGCTTAGTCTAAACAAAATTATGCCTATATTTTTGCCAGAATCTTAATGTATGCCATGCTCCTTGCTGTTGTTAAACAAAGAACAATAAACAAAACTTAACCAAGGCTTGATCCTTTATCTGCCATACTTATTACGCTTCTGAGAAAAAGCATATGGCGGAGTCAGGCCTGATGACTAACTGCCTTTCAGGGACGCACATCTACGTTGAAAGACAGCTCTAAAAAAGAGAGAAGGAAGAAGAGAAGAAGGGAGGAAGGAGAAAAACAAAACGGGAATGAAATTTGCACCTGGATGTATGGAGAAAAATTTGCCTTGTGCCAAACTCATCTTGGGATGAACATGTTGAAGAGCAGACTGGTCAAGCAGCCTCTCCTTCTCACCCTCCATCCCCACCAAGACTAAGAGACCCAGAGGCAATTCTGTAGCTTACGATTCCAAGAGGGCCCAGGGACTGTGCTTCGGAACTGCTTATGAAGAGTGGCTGATAAAAACAGTAGAAACAGTAGCAGCTACCACGTACAGAAGGACCTCTGCATGTGTCTGATATTCCACGCCTGCTGCTCACATTCTTGCTCCTCACCATAGCTGGGCAGAGCGGGTATTAGTCCTGCGCACACAGGAGCAACTCAAAGTTCTCCAGTTGCCAAGAGGATGATCGGGGCATTCAAATACAGATCTCTCTCTCATGATCTTAGTGTGAAAATACTTGAACACTGACATTATATTTCTCTTCAGATGTTACTTTCACTTGAACTTCATTTATTCTTTATCTTACTCAGATCATTCACTTCTGTTTGCTCTCCTCTTGTTAACATTCTCCACATTCTTTGTGTCTCTCTGTTAATAATGGGACCCCGAGTGAACAGTGCCCTGTACTCACTCTATATTAAACACAGTGTAGATAACCTTATGTTTTCTACACAAAATGTTCTTTTAATATTCCTCCATGTACAACCGCAAATTTCCCCTCACTGGCTCGGCCTTAATTAACATCTATTTAAAACAGTAAAGCAAGATCCATGAAATAGAATGTGGAGTTATTTTTAATCATTCACAATTGGGCACTCATCTAATTAGAACAAATACTAAAATATATAATCTAGTTCCTTCATTTCTTTGCTGGATAAATGAATGGGAAGCACATTTTAAAAGTAAAATGCATTTGAATTCTTCCTGACTTTCTAACAATATTAATTTCAGAAAAGACTATTAAATGAGGCTGAAAAAAAAATCACTTCTCTTGCTAACTGATGAATGCCTAGTTTGGAGTAAGGAGAAATCATCTACACATGAGGATACTTTGGATCCCATTGGAAAGTATTTAGGTCTTAACAGAAGGTAAGATCTAGCTTGCTGATGAGCTCGGCATGAAATACCGTATAAAAGCAAATTGCGAGGCTTCAACAGGGGGTGTGAAGTATTTTGATTCTTTCAAAGTAGTCTTGAACTCTACTCTGTTAAACATCTTCATAAATGATATGCAGTTGGTTGGGAATAACATTAATTAAATTCTCAGAAGAGGGAGGATATCAAGCAATAAGACATCATATAATAGTACAAAAAGCCTAGGAAAACATGGCCTGAAATTAATCAAATGAGATTTAATCTTGAACTGCAAAGACCAGTATTTGATTAAAAAATAGATTCAATAAAACTTGAAGTAGAATTCAAAATTGGTTTCCATAAAGATAATTTCCAATAGTTAATATAAAGTTGATTTGATATTCTGTAATGGGGTTTAAGAAAATGCAAGCTATTTTAAAAATAGTAATGAATTTGACATCCTCAGAGTAATCATCACCTAAAAGAATTCCTTGGCTAGCTGACCACATTGGGAAAGTTGACACGCAATGGACACATGTGTGTCTTAATGAAACTTTTACGACTATCAGACTTTCCTGCAGTGGAAGGAGCAAGGAACACCACCGGACAGGCTTGGAGAAGAGCTTCAAAAAGAGAAACGCAGCTGGATAAAAAGACACCAGATTTCCTATTATATATATTTATGTATGTATGTGTGTATTTATACATATATAAATATACATATATATATTTATAAATTCTTCAAAGGAATCAAATCTTTCTATAAAAATTAAAAGGTTATAGAAAACAAAGTTAAGAGAACAAAGAGTATAACTTAGATAGAGGAATATCATTTTTTTGTTTTTGATAAATAGGCTGCTGCTTCATTTGCAGAATTTGGTATACTTTTTATAAATATTCCAGAGGATTTGATTGTATCCAGAGCAGTTAAACATTTCACCACAACGGAACAGCTGTCCTTGTTTCTGCAAAGATTTAAACATGTTTTTGGAGGAAATGTATTCACTTCAAACTGTTTGGTTTGCTACAGTCTTAGAGCCTTTACATTGTTACTCTTGAAAGGACGGGATGAATCTGGTGTTACATAATTACAGATTTACAAAATATGTCCTGTATTTCCAGCTTCTCAGTGCTGATTTCTTCTTAATAGTATTAAAATAATGGCCACAGAACCCAGCTGCAGGTGACGCTGTAAAACAGACACCACACAGGAATGGAATCGGGATTTGCCGTTTTTAGCAGATGTGATTCAATGTATCATCTCGAGTGCACTGCTCTTTTTCTGTAAATATAATCCCTAGAAGAGATTGCTTTATAGAAGGGCTGTACAAGGGGGCTCAGTTTGAGATTTTCTGCCACAGCTGATTTCAGTGAATCAGAAAACCCTGGGCATCAACATCGGTGGACTCTGCACGGTGAGCGACGCGGAGTTAAAGGGTCCAACTGCGGCCAATATGCACAGGGCTCTGTTGCCATAAATACTTTAAAATGTTCTGCCTTATCCTGTCCCATGTTAAAAAATCAGTATTTTTATACGTTTCAAAGTACTTTTTATTTGATCTCCAGAAGTAAAACAATAATAATGGCAAGATCTCTAATAAGCAGATTCCCTCTGTTCTCGGGATCCGTTGCCGAGACGCTGTCCCCTGGTCATGTCAATCATACATCTCTGTGGCTTTTCAGATATGAAAACAGAAGCTTTATTCACTTTCTTCAGTGTTATACTGAAAAATAAATGATTTGGTAGTTTAATATTTTACGTTAAAAAGGTAGACTTCACTCTACTGCATAAAAGTTACACTCACAGTAAGGATGCCTAAAACATTCCAGCAGCTGGATGAGGCCTTGGGGAGCCTGGAATGCTGGAGACAGTTCTGTGTCACGGCAAACCTGGAGTACGGGTAACTTCATAAGTCAGCTTGGCTGGAACATGGTACCCAGATTATTCTAGAAGTTTCTATGAGAGTATTTTGGGATGAGATTAACACTTAATTGGCAGATTTTGAATGTAGCGGATTGCCTTTGATAATACAAGTGGGTCCCATCCAGTCACTGATGGACCAAAGAGAGAGAATAAAAGACTGATTCTGATTTACTGAGGCAAGAGGGCATTCACCGGCAAACAGCTGTTGTTTCTTTTTCTTTCTTTCTTTCCCTCACTTCCTTCCTTCCTTTCCTCCCTCCCTCCATCCTTCCTTCCTTCCTTCTTTTTTCCACAGACATTCACTCTGTCCCCAGACTAGAGAACTGCGGCATCATCACAGCACACAGCATCCGCAAACTCTTGGGCTCAAGCCATCCTCTTACTTCAGTCTCCAGAGTAGCTGGGACTACAGGTGCTCACTACTCCTGGCTAGTTTTTCTACTTTTTAGTAGATACAGAGTCTTGCTCTTGCTCAGACCAGTCTCAAACTCCTGAGCTCAAGGGATCCTCATTCCTCTGCCTCCCAGAGGGTATGCGTGAACCACTGTGTCTGTGGCTCATGCCTGTGACACACACACACACACACACACACACACACACACACACACACACACACACCCTATTTGTCCTATTTCTCTGCAGAACCCCTGACTTAATAAAACCAGCATGGCCACCAGGCACTCACTCAGTAGATGAATCAAGGGGTCACAGGAGGAATCCACAGAAGAAGAGGATTGTATAAACTATAATTATTTCTTCAATTTCTGCAAAATACCATAACCATCAACTATGAACCTCAATTTAAATCTACTTTATTTTCAGAAGAAATGAGGGCCTGTAGGTGTGGGGGGATACAGTTACTTACTTTAAGTAACTTTTTGAAGGGTATAACCAAAAAATAGATTCCGTTTATTAGTACATTGTAAACCATAGTGTTAAATCCAAAATTTTAAAGACTGAGGCAGAGAAGACCTTAACTATCTAGCAACAATCATCCCTTCACTGGGTTTTCAGCCACGTTTGTGCATATTTGCCACTGAGGCAGTCCGGGTTACTCCAGTGTAACGGGGGCTGTGAGTGCCCATTCTTGAGTCATTCTGCCGAAGGGTTGGTAACCTCTCACACCCTTAGGTTCCTCCCCTTCAAAATAATAATTCCTCCATCACGGGCCATGATGAGGGTAATGTAGCAATGATCTTAGCATGCCGCATGGCAGGAGTCGGATTCCTGCCCCTCTGAAAGGTGAGGTGATCGCTCACCCACATGTTCACCCCACAGATCACCTTCGTTAGTGCTTTACATCTGGTCAATTAGTCAGTCCCTGTTCACAGTGGCTCCCAATAATTGTATGTTTATGATATGTCAGAATGAAGTTGTTTTTTTTTAATCCCTTGAATAAATACTCTTACGCCCATTTGTGGATGAGGAAGCAGAGTCTCGGAGCGGCACGGCTCTGGAGATCACCGCGGTGAAGCCGTGGAGCAGCATCTCGTCTGGATCTGAATTAAGACTGTGCTCATTTTGCTTTGCTGTCACCGCTTATTAGGTGATTGGTCAGGGGCACTCGTCAGAAGAGAAACCGCACGGGAAGTCTCCACTGAGCGCTGTCACAGCCTGGGAGCTGGGAGTCTGGCTGTTCTGGTTTGTTAGTGGAAGACACTAAAAGGGAAGGTTATGAAGGTACCTTCCCTTGTGATTCTTTGTTTTTTCTTTTTTTCAGATTTTTTTTAACTTAATTTTTTATTAAATCATAACTGTGTACATTTATGGGGTACAATGTGATGATCCGATATATGTGAAATGCTTAAATCAAACTGATGAACACAACCATCACCTTGCGATTCTTTTGAGGGGAGAAGACGCTACCTATCTAATGAGCTTAGTTTTTAGATTCACCATGCATGGACAAGATACAAACTTACCACAGGCAGCAACTATCTTTCAACGCCTGCTTGCAGGAAGTGGAAACGAAATTACATCAGTCCCCTCAATCTAGGATCTTACCCAAACGAAGAGCTATTAAGAAATTTCTTTAAAATTTCATCATATTTTTATTACATCTAATAAATTTTATGCCAACTTATACTGGAGAGATGTTCCCATCTATTCCACTAAATATGTCTTTCAACTTTTCCGAGAATGCTTTTTTGCATACATTTTAGTTACATCATTATTAGAAATTTCAGAGAAAAGGAAGCCTTGAAAATGTCATCCTAGTTCTAAATATTACTTTTGGTGTACAGTACTTTCCTCCATTATCAAACACCTTTCAAAAACAAGAGCACAAAACGTTTGATTATTAAGATGTGAGTAACACTTTTATCATTCAATTACGCTTGTTATCCTGTATCTCAACTCAGGACACCCAGTTACGGCATCTAGAGAGTGATCTCTCGTCACCAATAGACCTGTTACTCTCATATACAGAGTGTTTTTATCAAGTTGAAAATGAAATAACCTAATCATCATTGGTGAGATATAGGAGTATAACACTTTCCCAAATCCAGGATAATGTGCTATTTTTTTTTTTTTACCTGAACTTCTTTGGGCAATTTTTCTGCCTTTTTGATTTTGGAAAATTCTTTTACATTTTTAAGAGAAAGAAATTGCAGCATTGCCTCAAGTGTCACATCAGTTACCTCCAAATGGCAAATGAATGTCATTATAGAGCCCATTAGGGAACTCACTTTGATTAAGGAGGACGCCCATGTCCAAGGACAGCTGCTGTCATCAGTTTCCAAGCTGCAGCCACATCCTGTTTGTGGCAGGGGACAGAAAAGGGCTTGTCCTATGTAGAGAAAATGGGCTTTCTAGATCTTTGGAGAGAAATAGACTTGGATATGGAAACAGAATATTAAATGAAAAATCAAATCAATTAAAACAACAAAAGAATTGGCAATTTGTTTGGCGTGATTTAAAATAAGTTCTTTTCCCACTAGGCAGTAACAGACCAGAAGTCAAGGGTATCGACTCCTGTGCGCTGAATGGGCATCGGACGTGGTGATCCTGCAACTTACACAGAGATCCAGACAAGCCCACTGGGCAGGGGCCGGTTCCGTACGCTCTGTCTCTCCCTGGTGTTAGAAGGACTTTATCTCAGAACCAAATAGATTTGAAATTTAAGTTACATTCTGTTATTACAAGACCTAGTCGATAGCTATCAAGGCTAGAAAAAGAAATTGTAATACTTTTAAAGTCCAAAAGAGAAGAAAATAGTTCATCAGTGAGATTCAAAGCCAAGTCTGAAGCAAAGACTTTTGAATCTACATTTTACTTCAGCACTTAAAAAAAAAATCTTAAATTGCGCTATTTTCACACCTCATCGTCTCTGTAATCGAAAAGATAGGCAAGGCATGGGATCTATTATCTCTTTGAACAGAATCATTCCATTGATTCAATATTCTTGTGTAATCTTTACACGTCTAATCGACAGGAATATAAAGTTTAAACCTGGGGATACATCACGTGCTGGAGACGTGAACATCCCCCCACCGCCCGCGTTTACTTCCATTTCTCCAGAAAGCTGGGCTCTCCTTCTCCCAGAAGAAAGGGAAAGTGGATGCCAGGCCACTCCCCCTGCTGAGCGTCACATCCACTCGCCACCTTTACCAGAGGGGACAAAAGTAGGTTAACGTGACAGGTTCTGTATTTTTAAAAATTACCTGCCATGTATTTTTCCCCTAGTGTCAGGCAGCGGCCTCTATTAGAGATGTGCCATTAATCAAACTAATGAGGACTCTGGATGGGCCCATCCCTTAATGCAGACATAACGCCTCAATGGGGAGCAGAGTGGAATGAAAGATTTCTATCAAGGAGGCCTTCCCTTGTGAACACTTGGGTTTGAATGTCACCACTGTGTGCAAAGCAAGGCCTCCTCATCCTTACAACAGTTTAATGTTCCCTACAGGGGAGGGTCATAACACCAAACCAAACCAATTTTATTTATGGTTGAAGGGGAAAAACTGCATTTGATTTGACACAGTAAGGTATTTAAAAGCCATTCTTAATGACCTAAACCTTCTTGGTGACCCTTCGGTTTGTGAAGAAGTTGCTAGACAGAGGAAAGATTTGCATCAATGTTAACACGGGGCCTTCCTTGACACTTGTCACATACTGAAACCAATCCGAGTTTTCTTGCCCTGTTGTTAAATCCCAAGTAGCAGAAATGGTGTGTAATCAGAATTCCATGTCTGAAGCTTGACGAGAAATAAGTAGCTCCTCAGCAGCTTTTTCCAGATGCTCTGGTGAGTCTGATAGGTGTTTGAAGCAGGGAGTTTGGAGATGAAGGAACGCAGGCAGATGGCTGAGGCATAGTGACTGGCCGTGCCCAACCCTGGACAGAGACTGTCATGCTCAAAGGGACGTCCTCAGGGTCACCCCTGCTCAGGCCTAGGGACATCCTCAGGGCCACCCCCGCTCAGGCCAAGGGACGTCCTCAGGGCCACCCCTGCTCAGGACCTACTCTGTGTCTCAGAAAGTGCCTCTAGCCAAGTCCATATTTGAAGATACAATTTATTACAGTTTTTGAGGTTTTTAAGCATATCTATTCAATATTTAGTTAATATGCATTGGGATGAGGTCAAACTAAGTAGGGGTTTAATATCAGGAATAATCTACAATGGTTCCACTAAATGTTTGTGCAAGTTATTCTTAATATGTGATGACTCATGTCATCTTCATTGCAGAATATCCAGTCCTATGGAGATACTTCCTCGTTCAATTTTGTATGATTAACAGAGATGTTAGCTTAATTTTCAACCTAATTTTGTATAAACTTCTCAATCCGCACAAAATATATTTCATGGTAATTAAAGTCATATTGTACCTAAATCTGCAGGCATAAAGAGTAATCATTTTAGTAAGTAATTTGGGAGAGGGACACAATTATAAGAGGGACTTTACCTAAGAAATGCAATCAACAAAACCTGGTTCAAAACATTAAAAACAATAAAATTATTATTATTTTTAAAAAGCTAGCTAGAGTAAGGGAAGTGTAGGAGAAAGTAAGAGAAAAGAAACAAAATCCCACCTAAGGGACCTATGAAGGCTTTGCTTGCTAACTCTAGGAAGTGCAGCCCTCCATAATTGCTTCTGTAGGTACCATCAAACTAAGTAACAACAACAGAACACTGTACTAACACGCAATGATAATTATGAAGCACTTACTATTTGTCATGCCCCATTCTAAACATTTAACATTTAACTCAGTTTTCACAGCAAACCCAATATTATCTCCATTTTTAAACAAAGCAAAAGCTAAGAAAGAATTGGCCCAATACACACAGCCAAATGTTAGCAGAGCCAGATTCAAATCAGGTAGCCTCATCCCGGGCCTGTGGGAGTCTCTCCGCTGTGGACTCGGGAGTCAGAAATGCTGCCTTCCTTTGTACACCAGAGGAAAGTCCTTTAAAGTTGGGCTCAATGGAGGGCAAGTTTCTCTTTCCAGCTAATCAAGATTTTTGTCATAGAGAAGTGTTTAAAACAGAGTGCTTTTCCAATACCAAGAACCAAGAAGTGCTACCCCACATCTGTCTAACACAAGAGTCATTAACTACCTGCGTTACTATCCTGATTCTTCAGAGCTACACATACAAACTCATGACACCCCACAAAGGTGAGTTCTGGGAGTCAGCAGAGTGCGGATGTGTTTTCCTGGGGAGGAAGTGAGCAAGCAGTGGACCAGTCACTGGCCAGCTCTTCCCTTCTTCTCCAACCCCGTGGTCTTCAGTTGACCCTACATTCCACTCCCCTAAGGAACCTGACAGTTTCATAGTGTTATTTCCCAGCTGTCCCCTCTTCTCTTTACCACCACACACATTCTCTTAGCCCATGTAAGCTGCTATCACAAAACAACCTCATACTGCGTAACTTACAAGAAAACAGAAGTTTATTTCACTGTTGTAGAGCCCAGGAAGTCCAAGATCAAGGTGCCCAAACATTTGGTGTCCAGTGAGGGCCAGTGACCCAGAGTCAGAACCTTTTCTCCACACCCTCACAGGGCAGGAGGGGAAAACAAGGTCCCTGAGAATTACTTTGTAAAGATATTAATCCATTCCTGGGGTTCCACCTATGACCTAACCACCTCCTACAGGGATCACCTCTTAAATGTCTAGCACATGCAAGATTAGGTTTCAACACAGGATCCCGAGGGGAAGACAAACTTCTAGACCACAGACATATTTAAGCAACACATTGAGTGTTCCATCCTCCTGGAGTACCCTACTCTCCAAAATGAATTCTTCTTTCTGCTTCTTTCCATATTACCCCTCCTCCCCACCACTATCTCTAAGCAAAACCCCTCATTCCTCTATGGATCATTCGACTCTCATCAGCTTTCGATACCAAACCAGCAGCACCGAGGTCAAGACTGAGCCAGTATACTTTGGGGAACAGGACCTCATTCCATCTTCTCTGGTGTGTTGAGGTTGTTAGGACTGTTACTGAGAATTTACGTATTTATTTATTTATTATTGACAAAGTTATATGTATTTACGGTATGTAACATGATGCTTTGATATATATCCATTCCTTCCTTTATTGTCCTTTCAAAACATTCCACTTTTAACATATGCAAAGTATGTGGCAATTCTGTGACCAGCCAGCCTGCCAGCACCACACATGCCCCCTTTTCAAACTTTTTATCATTATTTCATCAGTGATCTATATCATTATAAGTGATCTGTGATCAGTGATCTATTATGTTAGTATTGTAACTGCTTTGGGGTTCTGCAAACAGCATGCATGTAATATGGAAAACTCGAATCAATAAACATTGTGTTTGTTCTAACTGCTCCGCTGACCGGCTATTTCCCCACCTCTCTCCCTCTCCTTGGGCCTGCCTATTCTCCAAGACCCAACCATTTTGAAATCAATACCCTAGAATGACCTCGGAGTGTTCTAGTGAAAGGAATAATTGCATGTCTCTCACTTTAAATCAAATGCTGGAAAGGGTGAAGCTTAGAAAGGAAGGCATAGAGAAAGTCAGACAGGCCAAAGTTGGGCCCGTTTCATCAATTAGTCAAGTGGAAAATGCAAAGGAAAAGTCTGTGAAGAATATTAAAAGCGCTACTCCAACAAATACACAAATGACACAAAATCAAACAGCCTTATTGCTGACATGGACAGAGATTCAGTGGTCGGGCAGGGATCAAACCAGACTCAACAGTCTCTTACGTCTGAATCTAATTCAGAGCAAGGCCCTAATTCTCCCCAGTGAAGTCTGAAAGTGACACAGAGGCCACAGAAGGGAAGATGGAAACTAGAGGACGGTGGTTCATAGAAAAAGTAGGATCTCCATAACATCAAAGTGCACGGTGAAAAACAAGTGCTGATGTGGGAGCTGCATCAGACTTCCAGAAGATCTAGTTAAGATCACTGATGAAAGCGGCTACACTGAACAACGGATTTTCAGTGGAGATTAAGCAGCGTTATGTTGGAAGATGTCATCCCATACTTTCAAAGATAGACAGAAGTCAATGCCTGGTTTCAAAACTTCAAAGGACAGGCCGACCCTCTTGTTAAGGTTTAATGGAGGTGCTGACTTTGAGTTGAAGTCCCCGGTTATTTACATTTCTGAAAATCCTCGGCCTCTTAACTATTATACTATGTTACTCTGTGCTCTGTAGGTGGAATAACAAATTCTGGGTGACAGGACATCTGTTTACAGCATGTTACACTGAATATTTTAATTCCACTGTTTAGAGCTGCTGATCAGAAAAAAAAAAAAAGAGCTCCGATAAAGAGGTACCTGGTTTTCACTCTCCTGATGCCACATCCATTCTGTAGCCCATGGATCAAGGAGTAAGTTCAACTTTCAGGCCTTATTATTTAAGGAATGTATTTCAAAAGGCCATTGCTGCCACAAATAGTGATTCCTCCTATGTGTCTGGGTAGAAGGACTTGAGAACATTCTGGAAAGGTTTCATCATTCAAAATGTCATCAAGAGCATTCAAGAGTCATGGGAGGTGGTTAAGACAGGACTAACAGCAGGGGAGAAGAAGTTGATTCTAACTTTCACAGGTGACTTTGGGGGGTTAAAAATACAGTGAAGGAAATAAACTACAGATGTGATGGAAAGAGAAGGCTACGTAGAATTAGAAAAGTGAGTCTGAAGATGTGGCTGACTTGCTGCCGTCTCACGTTGATGACATTGAATGGTGAGGAGTTGCATTTTATGTATGAGCCAAGAAAGTGGTTTCCTGGAATGGAGTCTACTCCTGGGGAAGATGCTGTTCACTTTCTTGACATGATAATAAAGCATGTAGAATATCATATAAACATTGTTGATAAGGCATCAGCAGATTTTGCGAGGACTAACTGATTCTGAGAGAAGTTCTACTATGGGTGAGATACTATAAAACGGTGTTACATACTACAGAGAAAGCTTTCACGAAAAGAGGAAGAGCCAATCAAGGAAGTGAATTTCACTGCTGAATTATTTTACAAAATTGCTTTCACCAGCCCAGCCTTCAGCAATCACCACCATGCTCATCAGATATAAATACTGAGGCAAGAGGCCCCCACCAGCAATGAGGTTAGGACTCACTGAAGACTCAGATGATCTTTAACGTTTTTTAGCAACCAACCATTTTTCAATTACGGTATATCCATTGATTTTTTTTTTCTTTTTTGCAGTTTTTGGCCGGGGCTGGGTTTGAACCTGCCACTTCCAGCATATGGGGCTGGTGCCCTACTCCTTTGAGCCACAGGCACTGCCCAAGGTATATCCATTTTTTATATAATACAAATGCCTAACAAACAATAATGGAAATATGACATGCCCTGGGAAGCCAGGACATTTGTGTGACTGGCTTTATTGGGGTATTCACCACATGGCAGTGGTCTAGAATCAAACTGGCAGTGTTTCCCAGGAATACCCACAAGTCTACATGTGAGTGTCTGAGCCAAGCTCACTAACATGTCAATTACCTTACATATTTATCTTTTTTGTGATAAGAATGCTTAAAATATACTATCTTATCAAGAACATTTCTTAATTATACTACAAAATAAAGTGTGTGTACATAGACCCATGGGAACATTCTCTACCACACAAATCCAAATACTTAAGTATATATCAGCTTATATTACTGTTTATTTATTTCATGTTCTTTGAGGCAAAACGATGAGAAATTACTTCTAAATGCTGGTGGCTTTAGTTTTCTTTTCAACATGGAAAAGACAGCAGTAAAGTGGGAAAGATTCAGCAACACATCATACATTCCGACATCCTAATATTTAAACACTAGGACGCCTTCAAGATTGAAGCTTGTTTATTATTTTTGGGTCCCCTGCTTAGCTATGAGCACTGATGTTGGGACTATCCTCAGTAGAGTGCACTTAAAAATAAGCCCAATCCTGAAGCGCTCAGGGTTGAGATTCCCTGATATTCTTATTTGGTTTAAAGTCACTCTTGATTCAGGGTTTAAAGGAGAGAAGTCTCCAGCACCGTATGAGAGCAGTCTGCTTGTATTTATCCAAATCATCCACTCCTGATGGTTTCAAGATGCGTCTCTGTTATGTGTGGGCCTCTGAAATGCTGACTTGGGGTATGTGAGCAGGAAAAGGAGTCTTCCTAACAGATAGCTTTGGCTATCTGCATGACAGCAAAGGAACGTTTTTGGCAGGAAACTACACAACACAGCAGGACTCTGGTCTGAACAAAATGTTTTTATGCAATATGTTACCAGGGGAATTGGGTTGTGTGTTGACATTACCGCCCACACACACAAGCCCTGGTTTACATCCTGACCAAATGAGCTTTTATTCATCCTAATATTTTATAGATGCATCCTAGGCTTATTCTCTAAATAATTTCACAGAGTTTTGATGGCTTATACTGAACCCAGATTTTTAAGCCCTGCCAGCAACAAGGGTGCTGAAAAATGCAGACCAATTTTCTTTTAAAAATGTTTTATTTTTAATTTATCATTTGTGCTACACTTAGATATAGGATACTCCTTGTATTAGGGAATGAATGAAATCTTTAAAGTCCTACATTTCCGATTTCATTCAGCATGAGTTATCAAGCTCCATCTATGCACAGAAATAGTGCAAATCTTGAAATAAGTGGATCTTGTTTAGTGGAAGAGAATTTAACAGAAGGCAGACGTGGGAAATATGAGTAAAGGAACGTGGTGGTTTGTAGGAGGAAGTGATTGCTTCTGATGCAAGGGAGCAAGAGAATCCATTATAGGAAAAGTGGTTTCGGGCTGGACTTTAAAATAAACTCTATTTGCTTATCTGTTTATTTATATTAAAAATTTATTTAATGTGGTGTAAAGTTTCATAAGACAGCAGATTCTACATTTAAATCGTGTAGATTCATATTCTGTGTTTACTGATTAAAAATTTTGTGACTAAGACAAGTCCTGTAATTCACCTTTTTTTGCTTGTAGAATTAGGATTAAAAGTAGTTCGTTTTTTATGGGGTTCTTGGGAGGATATATATATCCTTATTATAAGAGCATCTAGGAAACCGCATAGCCAATTACAAAACTCATAGACTTTGGGATCAGACAGTGTTGTATTGGAATTATAAAACTGCCCAGTACTAGGTAGCTAACTGCCAAATATTTCAACATTTTCATCTTTTACATGGGTATAATAATTTTCTACTTTGTTAAATTGTTACAGGGAGCAAATACCAGGCATAGTCCCTGTAATGCTGGAAAATAACGATACTGAGAGATGACACTGGAAACAAACACTGGGGTACATTTGGTTGGGTCTGAATCAGAGCAGCATGAAATGGTCCAAGCCTGCAGACCGGGGTCTACGAGCCAGCAGCGCCCTCCTCATCAGCTATGGGGGAATGACGGACACATACGCACTTTGTTTGGCCTGCATTTGTCTCAAAAATAAGGAAATTTTAAATATTTTTCACACGAAAATATTTGAAAAGTAACCCTGTATTTCGATATGAAAACAACCAGCTCACGTGGAACCGAGTTTCTTCTAAATCAAACTGAAGGCTTTGCATGCCAGAGTCCCTAACATTCCCTATTGTCTCAAATACACTCACTTCACCCATTTCCTTGGCTTCCTGACCCTTTTAGGCATTTTGTGAGTTGGTGACCTTTCCTAACGATGGGCCACAAATGATAATTTTTCAGGAGGGTGTGGTATGGGCATTTTCCAGATCATTGCATCTGTGCAATCTGAAGATTTAATGAGAGAAAAGACCAGACTGGAGATAGTAAACACAGGTTTTCAGTGGTACAGATAATAGATAAGTGGGTCTCAGGTTATTGTAGAAATGGCTAGAAAAACAGTTGGTGTGATATAACCCGAAGGTACAAGGAAGAGGACTTTACTAAACGACTGGGGGACGAAAAAAAAAGAGAGAGGGAAAAACAGCATGATTAGAGCATGGGAAGTATATTTAACAGAAATGGGCAAACCACAGTTGGACTGGCTCACTGTAGGGCTGCTCAACTACAACTCGAACTTTACCTAACAAGGGACTTATTTCAATTTGGTGCATACTGAATTCAGATATTTCAACTTAAGGAAATTTCTAATAATTATGTCTCCTAGTAAAAATCTATGTTGACACTTAGAAATATTTGCAGAACCTAATCAATAAAAATAGACTATGAATGTCGAGGGCAAGGATGGTACTGTATGCCTATTCATGTAATCTAAGAGCTTGGCAAAGAGAATGCTCTCAGTAAATGTTTATTGAATTGTATTGTAGGGAACGTGCATGACTTTGTATCAATTTTTAGAATGTTGACATATCCTCACAGATCCTACTCACCATTTGCTACTACTAAATAATAATAAATTGCCATCTCAAATCTATGGCTAAATGAATTCTCAGATAAAACTGTGCTATTGTTAATTACGCCATATGAAATGGTGACATATAGGAATTTAATGTGATTTTGCTAAATCATAATTATGAGAATGACAAGTCACATGTATATGCAGAAGTCCATTAAAGATACATGTTGGTGTTTAAATTATCCTAGAGATAATTAGGGTACAGTATAATGGACTAGTATTTTACCAAACTTTGCCTTCGTCTTGAAAATTCCATGTAGTACCCTGGGGATGTAATACATTTAGAGAAGCTGAAAAAAAGCAGAGGAAAAGCCCTGGCTAGGGGAAACTGAAGGCTGACAAGAAGCATCTGGATTCTCCCTCGCTCACTCTGGGCCTCTGAATTTACAGGCTTCCCATCCATGGCAGTCATATCCAGAGAGACAGTCAGGAGACAGAGGTTCTGGCTGCTTCTTTATTACAAGTAATTACAAAGCAACAATTCTCTTAACAATTACCAAAAGTTGTCTTTGCTGTTCTTTAGAAAGGATTGCATTTATGGAGCAATTCCTACTTGTGTTAGCATCCCTAGTGTTCTATTTTATGAATGTGTTTAGTTCCGAGCAAAATGAAGCAGCTGTGAAACGGCCAGACAGGTCACCAAACTTGACATGAAATGGTGGTTTTCAGCCCTTCTTATAAAGGAAGAAGACTTTCCAGCAGAGTGGCTGTTAATTCTACATTCTGGTCTGTTGAGGATTTGATCTTTATCAAACATGTTTTCCCTGAAAAGTTCATCTAATATTATACCTTATAAACTTTATAACATTTTGTTCATTTTTCTTTGCTTTATTTGTTCTTTGTAAACATAGAAAACTCCTACTCATCTATTAAAACCTGTCTCCATCCCCACATCCTTTTTAAATGTACTGGGTACATTCTCCTTCGCAAAGGATAACAAGAATGGAAAAGTAAGTACCCAAGATACTCAATACTAACATGAAACTAGTAGATGGACAATTACATGCCCACAGGAGAAAAAACAATTAAATTCAAGTGGGAGGGCTGGGGTGAGGAGAGAGTCGGCGGGAGGTGTGGGAAGCTCTCTCCTAATGGGCACAAGGTGAAGGTCTAGGGCACCCTCCTTGGTGAAGGGCTGGCTCAACTACAACTTGGACTTTACCTAACGAATGCAAGCAATGTAAGGTAATCATTTGTACCTTCTTATGAAACTGAAATTAAAAAATAAACGTATTGGGCACCTTTCATGTACCTTTATTTGTATATTTAGCATGTTGACTGTAAATAAATTACTTCTCATGAGCTCCAGAATTAATACCCATAACTGTGAGCTCTCATAGTTTTGCCCCACGTTATATTAGTCTTTCTATTTCCAGAATCTGGCACAGTACCTAGAATATACTAGACCCTCAATAAATACGTTTTGAGTAAATAAGTGGATAAAAAAGTATATTTTGTGTAACCCCACATTCAATACTGCACCTAATATTTAAAAGAGATTAAAATGCATTCTTGACCTATGAGTTATAAAGCTTGAATATAAGATCCTCCCGACACTTCTCATTGTTAAATGCTCCCCAGTGAATATCAAGTTTAGGCATACAGAAGTTCAATTTTATAAATCACTTTTATTGCCGAAAGTCCCTCTCAAAAAATGTAACTCAGTCGGGTTGTTCCCCACATGCTGTCTGTCAGGTCAGACTTAGCCTCTTTTATTTTTGTTCAAGAAACTCAAATCCCTGACCTGCCAAGTTCCTTGTAGGGAAATGTGGCAATTAGAAAGCAAATCAATTTTTATTCAATCAATATGCATTTGCTGACAAATAACTTTGTGTAATCTCTGGTTTTCCCTAATGAACCTTGAAGAAACTTCATTTTTTTTTTCCATTAGTAATGTTATTTGGAAGACCTCCTACTTTTTTCTTTTTTTCTTTCAAAATGGAATAAATAAATCCAGAGTCTTTCTTGGTCTTAAGAAAAAAGCAGTTGATTTATGAAGTGGAAATAGCCAAGTCAACCCTGGAAGGAGCCACCACAGCCTTTTAATGTCTATAAGAAAAATAGAAAGTCCTTTTTATGATATGTATATTGGCATTTGGAAGATATTGGAGAATTAATTGAAAAATAATGTTTACTACAAAGACCTAGACTTGTATTAAGGACAATAGGCTTATTTTCATTATGTCTCATCATCCCTATGTACAGTAATGATAGCTATGAATTATGTACTTCTAAGAAGGACTCAAAATTAATAATGTTCTCTTAAATTTGCATTACTTTACTTTTATGGTACTCAAAACATTATAGAAGACACAAGTCATATTTACACCAACTGAGGAAATAAAACATTGTTTTAATAGATTAAGGTGGCAAGAAGATAAAATGACTTCTAATAGGAAGTAGGAAAAATACATTCAGATCACCTTATGTTGTAATATGTTGAAAATTTCATGCTTCAACATATAACCATGGACTGTGATTCCAGTAAGCAAATATCACTGCATTCTTGTCTCCATTTACTCCACAAGAACTCTCCCTGCACCCAGAGTTACCTTTTTATAATTCTTACTACAACCCTTTGTGAGCCCTCTGGCCAAGATCAAGAATGGAGCAAAATTTGGAGCTATTTACGAAGGGTTTAGGTTTAAAATACTGCGGTCAAAACAATACATGAGAAACAGTTTCTATTTTTCACAGACTATTTGGTCTAGTAAAGAGACAGTCATTCAACCAAGTAAGGGCCTTTTGGACCATGTGAATATAGAGAGATGCAAGTTTATACAGAGCTATCTCGATAGTGTTGAGGAATTCCAAAGGATAACCTGGGCTGGGGAAGGGACACGAGGGAAACCTTGATGACCAGGAGAGTTCTTCCATGACCGAGCTCATGCTCCTGGACGGGAGTGTTGTACCCCTCAGTTATTTATCCAAGACCGTCCATTTCCTTCTTGTACTCATTTGTTTAAAAAAATCTGTGTTCTACACATTGTTCCAGGTACAGTGATTAGAAAGCCTGGATTCTCTGTTTGAATGATGTCACAGTCTAATACACCTTGCATTATACAAACAGATGGGATTTGCTCCTAACCATTCTTGGCTTAGGCAGGAGAATGTAAAGAAAGGTTTAAAAAAGCAAGTGCAGCCCTAGTGAGATAGACAGAATTCTACACCTGTGGCAAGTATTGTCAGTCCCCCCGCCCACGTGCTCTTGTTCATTCTTAAGTTACTGTCTGTTAGTATGCTGATAGTTGTGCAAATCCCAAGTCCTAGCTCAAATTTCAGCTCCTCTGTGAGAAATTTGGAATGTAAGGGAAAACCTGATTGCAATACGGATGACTTTACTTTTTCACATTATTGTGTCTCTGGTGCTGGCGGAAGGTTCACACTGTCATGAGACATTCTCCTAAGTAAAGTATCACAAGAGTGGACAAACAGGCATCACATGTACGCAACACTAATTTGAAACTTGTAGATTAACAAGGACTTGCTCACAGGAGAGAAAAACTCAATTAAATCCAAGAAGCAGTGAAGACTGTGGGGTGGGAGTAGGTGGGTTTCTGCCCAGTGGGAACAATGTAGGGGTGTAAGACACCCTTTCTGTGTGAAGGACGCAGCACAATTTAGACTTTATGTCACAAATGCAAAGAATGTAACCTAATTGTATTTACCCTCCTATTCATTTGGTGGAAGAAAAGGTAGAGGACATATACGAACAGTATGGCCACCTTATATATGTTCCTGGCACAGTTTTATGGAATACTGGAAGCGGCAGGGACTTTGGCATTTGAAGAACTAGATTTCCATTCTCACTTCTGTATTATAGACCCTCTGACCTTGGGCAAACGTCTGAGACTTCGTTTCCTTACCTGTGAAATGAAAAGAGCCAGGGAGCTAGCACAGGGATGATTTACAACAGAAATGTGTAAAGATGATGGCAGCAGCGAGCGATTCTTTACCTCCAATTTCTGGATGACTATAAATTGAATCTGAATAAAATAGACTTCCTCGGTGTCCGGGAGACACTTCCTTGGTGTCCTACACCAGAATTCAGAAGAACTGGGCTGGAATCCTCGTTCCAAAACGAGTTGGAACTGTTAATTTTCCTAAATCACAGTTTTCTATTTCAAATATTTTATAAATACTATGTGGTCCTATTTCCAGAGAATCTAACCGATTTTTTTAAGCATGCTATAGAGAATCTTTCTTTCTTCCTTCCAGCAAACTTAAAGAACTGTGCGTGATTTCCTTCCCTCGGGATATCCCCGGGGGAAACTGAATCTGGCAGGTTTCACTTCTCCCCTCTGTTCTCTAACTCCCAGCGTTGGAATTTGGAGTTTACTTTTTTTTATGTTAATTTCCGTTTTTCTGAACTTATCTTCTCTGGTGCTCTTGTGAAGCAGCCGTGGTCACTTCCTGTAACAGCGCAAACACACCTGACTACTTGATTCTTCGGGTCTGTAGCTGAAAGAGCTACTGTTGAGATGTTCCTCTCCCACGTTTATCCAAAGCCCACCCTGGAGTGCGCCGTTGTGACTGTTCTGTGGCAGGACGTGGTTGCTCAGACTGCAGTTTCCAGCTATTTTGAGGGTTACTTTTGAAAGTCGGGATGGCTTTTGCATTAAATTAAACTGACCGCTCGCAAGCAGCACGTTTGTGTAGCCATCTCCCAATTCATCATGTAAAACCTGAACTTCATGGATTTTGATGGGAAATTATTACCGTGGAACCTTGCTAACTCATGGTAGTGCTGGAGAGTGCTATTGTAAATCGCTGAATTTCTGAGTGATAATTGAAGAAATGCAAAAGAAGGAGAATTCAACAGAATTCAGTGAATATTTTCCTCATTTTTCAGACTGCCAGTTCACAATGAGGCATTCAAGTCACAGATTTCTTACCGAAAATAAACACTTTTAAATCCTAATGGTAAATACTTGATGGCTAGCCCAGTAAGATGGTGATGGAGGAAAAGTCAGATAACACAAATGCACTTGCGTGAAAATAAAAATAAAAAACATTCCTATTGTATTCAAAATCCAAAACGACATTATTTCATTGCCCTAAACTGAAAAAAAAAAATAAAGTGATATTTACTTGGAGATCAGGTTTCCATTAGTATGTGTGTGAATTTTATAAATAAAAAATGTATCCAAAATTAAGCATTTCTCAGCAACTCCACTTCTAATCTCCGAGTCTCTATTATCTCAGCTCTGACTCTTTTTTCTCTTACTAGGAGGACTCCCCTCCCTGAGGCTGGCCTTGTACCCCAACAGTATATTCACAAGTCAGCAGCTGAAGAAAATCCTGTTAAAACATGAAGTTAGGTGTCATTTGGTCCCCAACCCTCTAGCAGTGGCTCTCAGCCTTCCTAACGCCACCACCCTTTAATACAATTCCTCATGTTGTGGTGACCCCCAACTATAAAATTATTTTCGTTGCTACTCATGACTGTAATTTCGTTGCTGTTATGAATCGTAGTGTAAATATCTGATATGCAGGATGTATTTCCATTGGTCGTGACCCACAGGTTGAGAACCGCTGCAGTGACTTCCCAGCTCTCTGGGACGCTGGCCCCGACATTCTGATGGCCTGTATAGCCTACGAGGATTACAGGACCCCTCCTTCCCTGCTCCTTTATCTCCTGCCTCTCTCTCCCTTACCTGCTGTGCTGGCTTCTCTGTTATTTATAGAATGATCCAAACATTCCCCCATCTCCGAGCTGGTGAACTTACCCTTCCCTGGGCCTAGAACGCTCTTTCCTTAAAAGTTGCATGACTTGTTGTCTCACCTCCTCCGTGCTTTCTCCATGGTTTCTTCCTGGCCGTCATACCTGAAGCACACCTGTTCCTCTTCCCCTTCCTGCATTTATTTTTAGCTAATATATATTATTTGCTAACAGTAACCCAGGAATCACCAGCCATTTTCTGGGTAAGGTGCAGGCCGTGTAGTTTCTGCTGCAAATGCCCCGGGCTGTCATTGCAACACTAACACAGGTAAATGAAAGCACCGACTGTTTCAATAAAACTGTTTACAAAAAGCAGGTGGTAGAATAAGTTTGGCCTACACATTGAATTTGCTGATCGTAGGTCTAATATTTTATGCATTTTACTTATTACTTATTTTATCTGCTGTTATTTTATTTTATTTTTTGCCACGTTTGGGATGTAAACTCCCTAATGACAAGGGTTAGTTCACTGCTCTGTTGCCACTGCCTGCAACTGTACCTGTAAAGCCGCTGACACTCAACAAATGAATTCCCCAGTAAGAACTTTTCATTTATCCATCTAAATACAAAGGTAAAAACTCACATTCCTGAATGAGGGCAGTGGAAGAGAGAACCCCTCTCCACACCCCTGTTCTTGCTGCTTTTGGCAAATAACCCAAGGACCATCTGCCACACTCACAATGATTAATAAAAGCAGGAGCGCTGCCAAGAGTCTGCTTCCAGAGCCCCACTGCTCTGCAAATCCTTGCAATATCGCTGAGCATTCCTTTCCAAATTCTGCCAGTCCAGATGATACATGGCTAGGACATCCAATAAGTGTACCAATAAGTGTACAACCTTGGGAAACAGCACTTACATGTGGCTGATGGAGAGGAGTAGGAATTCTCCAATTAAAAAAAACTATCCATGAAGGGGGGATTTTCTATTATTTACTTCTGAGCACATGACTCCATAAGTCTCTTACAAGGTACGAGAGATTATTACCCTGTATAACGATAACTTTCGTTACTCTCTATGCATAGGGTAGCTCATTAAGCAGCTTATTCACAACCTTTGCTCAGAAGAGCCTGTGGACCAGTTGATAACCTCCACATACAGGAGCAGGTCTCTTTAAGACCTACACAAGCTGTGTGGACCAGTTGCTTTAGGAAATTATTATTCAAATTTATTCTGTGCTTCATTAGAGTCTTCAACCCCGGTATCTCAAAAAGTAGTATTTTAAAATCGCAATACTAAGTTTTAGATTATCACCAAATACAGTGACAGGTACGGCTTACCTTACATTTATTGTGTACAAAACAATGAACTCAGCTTTCTGGGGTGGATAAGTACTGAATGGAAAAGAATATGAAGCTTCACGCTCATTCTTATAGAATTACAGAAAGATAACATTTTAGAGTTGAAAAGTCTTTAGGGATTTAAGTTTTATCTCTGTCTTTTATGTACAGATGAAGAAAATTAATCCTTTCCCAGAAAGGATAAGCAATTTCCCAAGTTATAAAGCATTTCTGTGGTAGGGAATAGTGAACATATGGGTATGAAGAAATTGGAGATTATTTTTATAGAACGGCATATCTGCATAATCAAATTAAAATAGTATAATTGGGCATCTGATGAAACCAATGAAAGAAGAGGCCATTGAGAGGACAATTACCAGTTTGCTAACAATAAAAAGCTAAGAAGTCACTCCATTTTAATTATGATGTATTTTCATTTTATGGTAGGGAAATAGTGATTACCTGTACGTTGTAGAATATTTAGCTGGATGTGAATATCAAGAAGTCACATAGAACAGTTACTCCAGACCACAGCCACTGGAGGAGAAGCCTGGCTGTGGATCATGACGTCAAGATCCAGCAACTGTATTACCTGGGCCAAGTTCCTTCCTTTCCTTGTGACTCGGTTTCTCCTATAAAACGAGCATAATGATGGCCCTGTCTTCTGGAGCTGTCATGGAAACTAAATGTAAAGCACTTAGAAGAGTGTCTGGCATGCAAGAAGCACCATACTATTATTAGTCTCTGAGAAAGGTGAACTGTACCGCTCCTCGGAGTAATTTAGAGCTGCGGTTGCCAACCCCGGGGGAGCAGTGTGATTCTCTGACCTGCTAGGAAGGAGGGGGTGGAAAAGTGAGGGAAGCGTCACCTATATTTATAGATGCTCCCCTTCCCGGCGTCACTGCTGAGCTCCATCCTGTCCGATCAGTGGAGGCCTGAGATTCTTGCAGGAGCGCAAACCCCATGCAAACTGCATCGAGGGATCTAGTTTGCAGCTCCTGGTGAGAGTCTAATGCCTGATGATCCAAGAGGGAACTGCGGGGGTGATGCTGGTGCTGGGAGCAGCTCAAATGCAGGTCATTGTTAGCAGAGAGGTTTGACTGCACAGAGACTACAATAAATCTACTGCCTGCAGACTCATGTCAAAATCATCTTGCCCCCTCCTTCTGTGGAAAATTATCTTCCATCAAACTAGTCCCGGGTGCCAAAAACGGCTGGGGACCACTGATTCAAGGGACTTCCACGCTTTTTCCTGAGGAGTTTTGGTTTCTTCCATGGGAAAGGGTGGGTGACAGTGAAGTGCCTCTGTGCACGGTGAGCGCCCGAGACTGGAATGAAGTCTCCAGGCTCCAGACCAGCTCTCTGCAGCTCTCGCCTCCCAAGCACCAAAGAGAGCAGGAGAAATAGATCCCCAGTCCCGGCTTCATTAGCACAATCTAGTAAATAATGAGAAAGGAATAACTTGTGCTGAGAACGATGGCTAACCTTTATAAATGAACAGATTATTTGCAAGCATAAAATAAAATTAATTTTGGATTATTACAGAGTAGACATGAGTAAACTGCAGTTATTAGAGCATGATGCAGTCACATTAATTCAGGTTAGTGAGTAATTATCACTGTTTCCATTTTTCTTTTAAGCATTTAAGAGATCTGAGACAAACAAGTTGAACTAAATGAAATAAATTTCACTCTATGAAAACAGAAGCCACGTATTTAGACAAGGCCAGGTCATTTGTAAAAACAAACAAACAAATAGAAAACTATGCCATCTCTTCCAGGATATTATGTCAGTTTTACAAACATGGAGATGAAATCTCAAAATATAATTGAGTAATTTATGACAGAAGACAGACTGTATCTTAAAATTTCAGAGAATTTTTTTGCACTTCTGTGTGTATTTTTCCCTAAGTTATGTAAAATCCATGATACTATCTTACTTTTTTTCTAATACAAATAACAAGTATCTTTTTTGAATGCTTATTATAAGCAGTTCTTCTTGTCATTTTAAACACACTCACATATATACACACACATACTCTTACTTTAATCTTCATCACACCCTGAAAATTTATTAGAACAGGAAATGTGACCAAAAGGAGATTAAAGACACGCAAAGAAAGGGCGAAAAACAAGAACCGAACCATGGTGTGCCGGTCCCGGAGCTCAGGCCTGGCCCCTTTCATTACTCAGCTCTGCAGAGTTCCCATTCATTCCCACTCCTAAAACATCGTCATTCACCAAGACTCTTCTTCCTCACTCCCTCTTTCTCCTACATGTCTCCTCTCCAAATTCACTCCAGACTCACGATTTTACAGCAGCATCTCAACGTGCTTCCTGAGATGCTGGGACATCTGGACACTGCCTGCAAGTTCCTTTGCTCTGCTCTTGTCTTATGGGTCAGCGGCTTCCTCTTTACGCCGCCTGGTCCCCTCATCCTTTAGATCCACCGCACTGCAGTCAATCTGTTGGTGTATCCGTGTGCTTCTCAAAGGAGAAACGCCTTTTTTTTTTATCTTGAAAAACTCAGCATTTAGGATGATGCTGAGCACATGATACCCCATCAAAAATGTATTTGAATACATAAGTGATTGAAAGAGGCAGTGTTGTCTGCTCCTCTTTGTTTCGATTAGAGTTCCTACACGTGGTTATTAACTTTCCAAAGCAGATGGCTGTTTCTCAATTGGGAATAGAAAGTAGCAGCCTTCCAGGGGCCCTCGGGGAATACAACTTTGAGTAGCCTGGCACCCACCCAAACCATGATCATACAGTATGAACAGGAGGATTGTCCGTTAATAACAGGACATTAAAATATGATTTCTTAACATGTACCTGTATGTGCTTATTGTGTTCTGTGTGTTGTCTTATCTAACCCTTCCCATGGCATTTTCAGGTGGTATTCTTTTTTCATGCTTTTATAGGTAAGAAACCTGAAACTCATCAAAATGAGAAAATTGCCCAAAGTTGCATATGAAAACTCAGATACTATGTCACATCTGCTAAGAAAATTTGCTCATGTGACACTGAATTATGCTGGCCACCATGCACTGATGCATTGCCCACATGGTGTCAGGGATTGTCCTACAAAGACGTCACTTGAGTCCACAGGGCCCACAGCACGCCCGCTTGTCGTCACTCGTGCCGAGTGATTGGCAATTCAGAAGGCTGCAGCTTATCCTGGGAAGCTCCCTAAATGAGCGGATCGTTCCCCCTTCATCACAAGGGAAGTTCCTCCCTGGTCTAAATGGGCTGGCACTAGCTGGAGTTTAAACATCATAGTAGCATGTGTATAATTCACTGGCTTTCACTATAATTTGATCACACCTAAAAATTAGAAGGTCATCAGCGCAAAAATAAAAAAATAAATTTCTCTCTACAGGAATTGTGACTAAAGTAATTTTTCCTGATACATTGATAAATGTTATATAGTAGGTGAGAAAGTGGCAGATGGCATTTTTTATATCCTTAATAAATTGGCACAAGTTCCCTCCAGCCTCCAAAGCACCTTCACCTCACAGAAATTAAACAAAATTTCAAAGAAAAGGGCAACACAAGACAGAAGCTATTTCCAGTGCTGAAATAGAACAGGAACCACACAATAATCAAAAAAATCTTTCCAACAAAGCACACAATAAATAAAACATCAAAACACAAACAGAAGAACTCAATTAAAGTAGAAAAGTTTTCAGTCATCCCCCGAAGGACATAAATATTATTATTTATTATTTATACAGTGCTCTAGATGCACACGGCTTTATATGCCTGGTAGAATAACACACGAGAAACAAAGAAACAGCGTCCGGTAAGGTCTCTGATTTAGGAACATATTGAGAACTAGAGAAATGTACATAGACTATTTCATGATAAAAAAAGGAAAATACTGAAAACAGTTCAGTGAGCCACTTTTTTAGACAGAACAGTTTCTAGGAAGTTTTCCAGTGAAGACAAGCTCAAGGTCAAATCTGATCTGGATATTTGCATTACTTTGATGACCTATCACATGATGAATAAAATATAGAAATCAGTAGGAAGGATAAATGACTGGTTCTTACAGGTTTTCGCTTTACTTACTATCAACATTAGTTAAATGGCAGGTCAAATCTGAAATATTTTCCTTGCCATGTCCCAAGTCCTGATATGGAGTTTCTCCGATAATTGTATAAGCATCTAATTCTCTGTATAAAAATCTATTTGGGTTTAAAATACCTTGAGTGGTTTCTGTCTCCTGTGTTGAACAAGGACTTATCAGTCTTAGACATGTTTTATCAACAATACTATTATACTCCATTGTTCTTCTTTTGTGTTAAAAGTGCTATTCTAAAAAATTCCAACTTTAAGAATATACCACAATTTTCATAACTCTGGTTTGAAATACCTTTATACCACATGAGCAAACACTCACACACATAAAAAAGGGATAGAACAGAAGTCCTTCCCATGATTTAAAGGAGAGGGTGATGAGGAGAGAAAAGAGACAAGTAAAATGTACACAGTACTCTTCTTAAAAAAAACAAAAATCTATTGAAAAGTTTAAAAATCTCTAATTGAAAAATAATAATTAAAAAGTACAAGAATAATGTAAAATACCTCCTAATAAGCCATTAGCAATTATAAGAGAAAGAAATTTTGGCTTCAGAGACAGTGTTGGAATTGTTTTTGACATAATGTTCCTTAACATATCAAATTCATCCATTATAATGTCAGTAAGAATAGGCTAATCAAATAATAATGAAGAGCAGACACTTTTCCAACCATTTAATTCTTTTAATATTTCAATATTCAAAAGATGATAAAAGGCCATAGCTATTGTGAATAATGTAAGCTGTACTTTAAATAATGACACAAATATCTCACCCGACAAATTGTTGCACATTTTAATTAAAATGACTGTGATATTAAATTGTCCCATCAAAAATCTTCTCCAATATTTTGATCTCTTAAATATTACACATTGTGTAGTAATTCTACTAATAATTACTGGGTGTTATAGATTCTTTTTGAGAGGACAAGAATACTTTCATGTTTAGCTTATAGCTGATTTTATGGCAGTAAATAATATTTATGAGCAAATATTGAGTATATTCTAATAGCTACTGTATATTTTATAAATACTTGTGGTGACAAGTCATTCCATTTTGGGGTGCTGTGTGGATACAACTAGGGAAATAAAAACTAAAGTAACATTTATAATAGTTTTATTATAATATTTGAAAGTTGGTGAATGAAGGAGGGGTGCCTTCTCCTTTGCTGTTTCCAGGCCCCGACATGTTAACTAAGGCTGCCATGATTAGCACCATCACGCTATGAAGAAGACTAAGAAGATGACTTTCTAGCCACAGAAATTGTGTAGCAGTTGAGGGGGAGACGTCCTATGTGCTAAAGACGGAAAGGGTGATTTTATTTCATGTGTGTATTTAAGTCACCTTTAAAGTTTAAAAGTGCGTGATCTCTTCAAACAAGCACAAGTAATATCTGTCCACAATATCCTCACATTTTAGCGTCATCTGGTTATCTGATACACAAGAAAATAGAGAAAAGAACACAGACTGACTGGAAAAAAAAGGAAAACATTTTAGGAGGCCCTATCTTTGTCTAAAAATAATAAATAAATAAATTAATAAAACAACCCTATTCTTTGCTTAGAAAATATGGTTTCAAAAATCCAAATGAATGTCACCCTTTAGGAAGTAAATTTCTAAATAAATTAGGGATGGTCTATTGAATTATGACATGAGAAAATGAAGATGTAAAGCAAACAGGAAGTCCTCTTAATGAAATCTTATCATGAGGTCAAAATTAAAGTGAGCATTTCAATTGGTAGACTTTTATATGGTCACTGAAATGAAATTATGGCATTGATTCCTATAAGATTTCACATAGAAAGACGATTTCTAGTTGCTGCTGACATTCGTAGACAAAGACGTAACTGTCGCAATGCTATACAAAGACTAATAAGGATCAAATAATGAGAATTATGGTGCAGGGATGAGACGTAAATTTGGAATTAATTAAATCGCTTAGATTTCAAAGAAATAGAAATGATAATTAACTGCAATCAGAAACAATTTTAACAAAAAGAAATGTAGGACTAAGAACCAATGGTGATGGGAGCAAAAGTTTGAGTTGTAGAAGGAATTTTACTTGATATGGAGCATCCAGACTTGTGTTTATGAGTTTATCGTTGTCAATAAATAATTTACCAAGTCCAAAGTGCTTTCAGGCACAACAGTCTTATCATGAAAAACTGGTAGATGTAAGAGCCAAAGTTAATGACTTCAAAGATAAACACTATATAAAAATCCAGTAAGGAGAAGAATATTGAAGTGAGGTGGTGAGGAAAGCATCCATAGATGTGGTGAATTAACCTGGTCTTCAATAGTAAGGCACATCAGTTTTTGAGCACATCTATTTCCCAGGTGAGGGAAGACTCAGGATTAGGGTAACTTTATAGAATTTGGAGGACCCTCTATAAGCAAAAGTATGTAAGAAAAGAAGAACAAAATTCAGACAAAAATGAAGTACACATTTTTAAAACACGACTAAGATCAGAAACATCAAAAATCCCAAAAATTATTTAATATTTTTATTGTCTTAGCCACCCACATAATATCTATTTTCTATAAAGTAACTAGCTACTCTTTGTCTTTTAACTTAATGACTTTATAACAGTATTTTCTATAGAGAGAAAAGAAAGATGACTTTCAATTTCCCTTTAGCAACACTGCTTAGATCTTATTTATTATTATCATTATTATTTTTGGAAAATACCTTTCAGAAAACTAATTTTTTTTTATTGTTTCAGGGTCATTGAGGGTGCAAACAATTAGGTTACATTTGTTAGGTAAATTCCCTCTTAAAACTGTGTCCCTCCCCCAACCAGTTCATTACTGATATCGTCAAGAAAACATTTTAGAATTGTTATCAATTTTGAAATCAACTCTATCAATTATCTATCTGTCAGATACACTCTGACTGCTGTGAAGTCTTTGCTGTCTGAATGGAGGGTACCATTAAACAATTCGTGGTCAACATTCTCTTTTTAGTGTCATATATGTTCTTTATAATTTTTGTCCATGTCTCTATGTCATATCTAGTTACTAGAAATTTAAAACTTTTTCCAATGTATTTTCTTAATTCATCACTCCTCATTCTTTAGTAAAGTATTTCTGGAAAATATTCTCATGGGAATAACTAAAAGTAATTACTACATTGGAAAGCAATTGAATTACATAAAAATACCTCATCTAATGACTCCTCAAATTCAACTCCTTTTAGGAGGCCAATCCAGTGTCTGCTAGCACAGAGGGACATATACAGGCCACTGTGGTCGTAACCCATGGAGGTAAAACACCTCGCCTTCACAGACTAAGATTGGTAGCTGGACAGACAGATGGACTGATAATTCATATAAATAATTGCTTCCATCACTGGGAGGGTGTTAACAGCAGTTCATGCAAAAGGAAGCTTCTAAAGCAGAGCTGTTATCAGCTACATGGGAAATCCACTTCTGGTGTCCTGTGGGGTTCTAGGTACTTTCCAATATTGCCTTAGTCTGATCAAACTGCTTCTAGTATAGCCAAAGCTCTTCCCTTCCCTTCCCTTCCCTTTCTTTCCCTTCCCTTTCTATTTGTTTCCCTTCCCTTCCCTTCCCTTCCATGAGTCTATTTAAGTCACCTTTCAATTTTAAAAGTGCGTGATCTCTTCAAACAAGCACAATTTGAGGAGTCATTAGATGAGGTATTTTTATGTAATTCAGTTGCTTTCCTATGTAGTAATTACTTTTAGTTATTTCCATGAAAATATTTTCTAAAAATACTTCCTCTCCCTTCCCTTCCCCTTTCCTCCCTTCCCTTCCCTTCCTTCCTTCCTTCCTCCCTCCCTCCCTTCCTTCCTTCCTTTCTTCCTCCCTCCCTTCCTTCCTTCCTTTTTTCCTTCTTTCTTTCTTTTCTTTCCTTCCTTCCTTCTTTTCCTTCTTTCTTTTCTTTCTTTCCTTTCCTTTTCCTTCCTTCCTTCTTTTCCTTCTTTCTTTCTTTTCTTTCTTTCCTTCCTTCCTTCTTTCTTTCCCTTCCTTCCTTCCTTCCTTCCTTTCCTTCTTTCTTTCTTTTCTTTCTTTCCTTCCTTCCCTTCCTTCCCCTCCCTTCCTCCCTTCCTTCCTTCCTTTTTTTCGTTCTTTCTTTCTTTTCTTTCCTTCCTTCCTTTCCTCCTTTCTTTCTTTTCTTTCTTTCCTTCCTTTCCTTCTTTTTTTCTTTTCCTTCCTTCCTTCCGTTCCTTCTTTCTTTCTTTTCTTTCTTTCCTTCCTTCCCTTCCTTCCCTTCCCTTTTCCTTCCTTCCTTCCTTTCTTTCTTGACAGAGTCTCACTTTGTCACCCTTGGTAGAGTGCCCTGTTGACACAGCTCACAGCAACCTCAAACTAACTCTTGGGCTCAAGGGATTCTCTTGCCTCAGCCTTCCAAGTAGCTGGGACTATTGGCACCCACCACTATGCCTGGATATATTTTAGGGATGAGGCCTCACTCTGGCTCAGGCTCAGGCTCAGTCTCGAACCTGTGAGCTCAGGCAATCTACCTGCCTCTGCCTCCCAAGTGCTGGGATTACAGGTGTAAGCCACTGCACCAGGCCATAGCTAAAGCTATTTCTGAAACACACTTTCCCTCCTTCCTTCCACTTCTGACTGTGCTGTATGTTCTTCTCTACACTCTAACATTGCCCCGTCTCTCTCCTTGTTTCTCCTCCTCCCCTCCCCATCTCCTCCTGTCAGTATTCATGCTAGAAGGCACGTCCTCTGTTTGGTTCACTTGTTCCACCTTCACCTTTTCCCATAGATATCAATTTCCCCTAGGAGAACCCCTCAATTCCAAAATCCTAACTGTGCCTCACTCTACTTCTCCTACATGATGCCAAAACCACGGCTTATTTATCAGCATCCTTCACAAGTTTACTCTCTATGAAGGCAGGATTCTTCTACATCTGGTTCATAGCTTCATAGTCAGCACCAAGTAGAGTTCTGGGATTAAAATAGTTAAAGAGCCCAACGACACACGAATGGATCAATAAACTTTGGTACATGTATACCATGGAATATTATGCAGCCTTAAAGAAAGATGGTGACTTTTCCTCTTTCATATTGACATGGATGGGGCTGGAACATGTTCTCCTTAGCAAAGTATCTCTAGAATGGAA
>CAUYRH010010813.1:0-32962 GCA_963574655.1 Perodicticus potto | reverse complement strand
CAGAACATTGATGAACATCCCTCTGATGTGTTTGTATATTTCATATCAGAGGCAGTGGTCTAACCTAAACTTTTCATTTCACAGGTAAAGAAATAGAGGACTATGGTATACATGTACCACAATTTATTAATCCATTCGTGGCATAGATGATTTTTTATTTTATAAATTAGTCCACTGGATAAAATTATGTTGGCATTGATAAATGGAAATAAAAGTCAAAGATAAAGAGGAATGATGCAAACCTCCCAAATGTAAAAAAGAAAAGAGGTTGTCTGTTTTTCAAACAGATGGTTATTATTGAATTGTAAAGGTATTCAGATTACATTTATATTTTAAGGAATAATGCAATCATATATAAATGCCAATATTTATAATACATAGGACATTGTATCTTTTACAGTTACTTAGTTTTTAATAAAAAATGTTAGAGATCTTAACAGTGTATGAGGCATACTTAGATTTTCTACATTCTCTTAGGGTGTATGTTTAAAAATATACTCTAGTAAAATTGCTACCTGATTTAGGGTTTATGTTTAAAAATATAGCATAATAAAATGGCTTCCTGAATAGTTTTTGAAGGCAAGAAAAAAATAGGGCTGAGTATTGGATTTACTAACACTTAGCTCTATGATCTCAAGCAAGTTGCATAATATTTTTAAGGTTCAGGTTCTTTATCCGTAAAATAACTTCATGGTACCCATTTGTGAGGTTTTGATGAAATTAAATGTTTATTTATTTATTTTTTTTTATAGAGACAGAGTCTCACTTTATCACCCTCGGTAGAGTGCTGTGGCATCACACAGCTCACAGCAACCTCCAACTCCTGGGCCTAGGCGATTCTCCTGCCTCAGCCTCCCAAGTAGCTGGGACTACAGGCGCCCACTACAACGCCCAACTATTTTTCTGTTTTGCAGTTTGGCCGAGGTCAGGTTTGAACCCGCCACATTCGGTATATGGGGCTGGCGCCCTACTTGCTGAGCCACAGGCACCGCCCCGAAATTAAATGTTTAACCGGAGTGAATTTGCTCCACAATTGTGGCATTCAAAGGGAATCACATTACTGTATTTTTAAAATATATATGAAAAGTTAAATCTGGCTAGATGTCCCATGTCAATTCTTTGGTATTTTCAAATTTTTGGTAGAGTTAGCAGTATTAAGTGGGAAGATTCCCCCCTCCCCGGAGTCATTTAAGAATCTCTAAAGCATAATACAGTTCTGAAAACTTGGGCATGAGTCTTCAGTGTATCAAGGCTACCTTTGAAATCTTCAACTGTCAAGCCTACAATATAATAAGGTATTTCTTCTACTACTCTCTTTGCCACTCATATATCCTGAATTTACTTTTTTTTTTTGAGAAAGAGTTTCACTTTGTTGCCCTCGGTAAAGTGCTGTGGCATCACAGCTCACAGCAACCTCAAACCTAGGGCTTAAGTGATTCTCTTGCCTCAGCCTCCCAAGTAGCTGGGACTACAGGTGCCTGCCACAATGCTTGGCTATTTTTTGTTGTAGTTGTCATTGGTGTTTAGCTGGCTCAGGCTGGGTTTGAACCCTCCAGCCTTGGTGTATGCGGCTGGTGCCGTTACCACTGTGCTATAGGCGCTGAGCCAATCCTGAAGTTTTTTAGAATTTAGTTCTCAAAGTTACCACCCTTAGTGTTTTAATTGTATGACATCCTCACATGTCAGCCTCCTAAGAGGTCCTACCACACCATAACCTGCTGTGTTGGTTGAGAGACTTGGTCCCTGCCATTTGCTAAAGGCCATTGTTTCTCCATCTCAGAGAAAACGCAGCAGGGTCAGACCATGTTCCTCTCAGTCCCTTCCTCCTGAAAGAAAATTTAGCTTCATACCCTTCCATGAATCTATATGCTCCCTAAGAAGCTTGAGGTTTTCTTCAGGACTCTTGATTTAGTCACAAAACTTCAGCCGTCCCATCTTGAGAAGGTAAATACGCAAAAGTTATCCAAAGAAACCCATGGTGATGGTGCCTGTAGATCAGTGGGCAGGGCACTGGCCACATACAACAAGGCTGGTGGGTTCACATCCCGGGCCTGCTAAACAACAATGACGATTGCAACACACACACACACAAAATGGCTGGGCACTGTGGCAGGCGCCTGTGGTCCGAGCTACTTGGGAGGCTGAGGCAAAAGAATCACTTAAACCCAAGAGTTTGAGATTGCTGTGAGCTGTGATACCATAGCACTCTACCCCGGGTGACAGCTTGAAACTCTGCCCCTCTACCCCCACCCAAAAGAGGCCTGTGTCTGCTATCCTGAGAGAGGCCCACTTACAAGGTTGGCCCTTGGCTGGTGTTTGGGAACTTGGAACTTGCAGTTTGGAAGTGTTCCCACGTTTTCTAATTAATAAAAGTAGCTCACTGTACCTAATTTGTTCAAGCAAACAGATTTGACTTTTGCTGAACACCTATTTTACTTTTGAAACTCTGGAATTTTTGCAGGAGCAGAGGGTGTCTATGAGAAGAGTCCCCATTGTGTTCTGAGTCTTTAATGCACTTCACTGGTAGATGATACTTCACATCTATTGTTACAATTCAGTGCTGGAGGAAGTAAGGGCGTTCTGTGTCACTCCACAGGGTAAGGACTCTTGGAAGCTTGCATTTGGTTCTGGTTCTCCTGGGATTTCCCCTTATGTGCCTTTTCCCTTTGTGGATTTCGCTTTGTGTCCTTTGGCTTTGATAAATGTTAGGCCTGAATACAACACTGCTCTGAATCCCCTGCAAGAACTAGTGAATCACCAAAACTTGAAACGGTCTTGGGGATTCCCTATACGGGGAGGAATAGAAAGAATTATTGTTTAACATTTCCTAGACTTTAAATATCAGTAAAAACAGGAAACTAAAACAAAAATTAGTATCTCAACAAATTCTAGGAATTAAAAAAAATGCTAACGATCGTTAAAGCAGAGGAAGTCTTCTCAAAAGAGTTGACCCTGGGTAGGTCTCAAAGTTGTGGTGTTTAGGAAAATTTTCCAAGAAGAAGGAATACTTGAGTCTGGATTTATATCTTCCAGAGATGACCTCTTTTTCATTACAATAATAGGATCCTGTGGCCATGTTCGTGAGATTATAGTTGAGCCTGAAATCCTTTTTCCATGGAGCATATCCAGATGGAAAGAATGCAAGATATACTTTTTATTATCTTGACTTTTATGTTTGATAGTATCAGTTATTTGCTGTTTTAAATATTTAGCTGAAAGCTGTGTGTGTGTGTGTGTATACCTCTCAAAGAGTCAGAGATGGGCACAGTCATAGAAATCCAAGGAATAAATAAAGAAAGAAAAATCACAAAGACAATTTGAGGCCTTGTTGAATCTGTGGGATGCTTTGCTAACAAGTGTTTCAGACTTTTCAAAAGTAATGCCAAACAGAGCTAGAGGCAGTGATGGAATATATGGGAGTCTTATCAAATTGCATTTTAGCTCTTAATCTCAGTGGATGAGCTGTGCTACATCTTGATTTTTCACCTGTGTGTGTTGGTAAAGAATATTCAGCTTCAAGCTGGCAAAATGTGCATGCAATCAATTTCGCTTCCCTTAGAGAGCAACCCAAGGTTTCATTGTTTCTAAGAAGGAAGCGTTGGTTTGTTCCCAAGTGACTATTTCTTGAAAAATCTGTGTTTGTATATTTCAAAACAGCTATTAAAAACACAACAAATCAAGTAAATAAATTTGAACATGGATATCCTGACACAAAATATTGTTGTTTAGATATCAGTCATAGACAGAGGTATTTTAAGACAGTAAAAGACCCACGGCATTCACAGTCAATGGCTCAGAAATAACCCAGTTGGTGGGAAAAATTAGATTGCATTTACAAAAAAGGAGAGAGAGAGAGTTTGATATACCCTAGGTTTTGAAGGCTACAATACAGTCATGTTAGAAATAACAGCAACAACAAACCTCATCATGTTTGTCCCACAAAAGTCATCATTTATTTATGTCCCTTTGTATATTCTGTCTACCGACTCTTGGAATCGAGAATCTCTGTTGGGTGCTAAGGCTGTCAAGTTTTGCTCTTAGTGCTAATACCCTCAACCTTTCTTCTCCTTAAGAACTGGGTATGTGTGATGCCTTCTTGGGACAAGTCTGAAGTACCCCTCCCACATACTTCATGCTAACACTTTTCAGAGAATATATGAAAAGAAATATTGCATTTATTGACATGCTATATAATTGGTTTTAAGAACTTTTTTCCCTTGGGTCAGTTTGTTTTGTTGGTTGTGTGTGAATAGCTGTAGCTAATGTTTTCTCTGACTTAACTTTTCTTATGTCATAAATAATGAAAGGGCCTGATTTTCAGCAGCTAATTTAATTTTTACTTAATTTAATAGCAAACTATTAAGGAGGTATGAGTGTTTCTTTTCCTGGATGATGTGTATAATGCTGAAGTCAGAGCTTTACTGTGCCCATCACCAGGGAAGTGCACATCGTACCCAATAAGTAAGTTTTTATCCCTCACCTGCTCACCCTCTCCCTTCTTGGTTTCTGATAACACTTACACCACAATACATGCGGGTATGGCATCATTCAGCTCCCATTTACTAGTGAGAACATGTGGCATTCACTAGCCAATTTAATGGACCTGAATCATTCCCTCTAACTTTTGCAACCAAGAATCTCTGTTAAGTGATTATTTATTTATTTATTTTAAAAGAATATCTAAAGGGCAGTTAAGGGACACCAGGCAGATACATCTGTGTCTATCCCACAGACTGCAGGGGCCTTTCTGACTCCCTATAGCACTGCCGTGGTCTTCCCTGTTCCCCACAGAGGAGCATGAACTGTGACAGAGACTGAGCCCCTATCATAAGAGGGCCAGCTGAAGAATTATGAGGTCCATAAATTTGGAAAGGAGAGCTTTATTACTCATAAAGGGTAGCAGCCTGCAGGCTGGCTATACTGACTGTCTGTAGCCTCTGGCCAGAAGCCAAAACAGGCCCTTTCAGGGAGTGTAAAGGGAACAGGAACTTAAGGTGAGTCGCGATAGCTAAGTACACACATTCAACAGATTGTAGGAAGAGCTATGAATATTCACAAAGGGCTGGTACATGCATGTGTGGTAGGCTAACATATCTGCATCATGTGTCTGTCCCACGTTCACTTTGGGGTGGAATCTTAACACTCCAGCTGTATGATAATTAGGCCCCGTGCATCAAAGGAGCACGTGCACAGCCTCCACAGACGGGTCAGAACCACTCCATGGTTGGTGGTCTTATATCAGGAAGGAATGCTGGGCAGTTGTGTTGAAATCACAAAAACAAGGGCCAGTCATGAAGCTGGTTGAAATCAGTGGTGGAGCAAGTCTTTCCAAAGGGCTGGTTTCTGTTAACCCTTAGGAAAGAAAGCCTAGTGGTGTTTAGCTAGGTAGAGGTTGTAACAGGTGTGCCTGACTTCCCATCCTGAAATGGGAGGACTCAGTTTTTTTAAAAAAATTAAATATTAATTCCTTTTTATCTCAGGTTAATGTGAGGGTACAAAAAACCAGGTCACAATATTAGAATTCGTTAGAGTTCCTCTTGTAGTTATGTCCTGCACCCCCAAAATGTGCCCTACCCTTCTACATTGTGCCTATTCAGTGGGAATGCACCAAACCTCTCTCCCCCTTCACTTCTCTTTTCTTCCCTCCCCCAACATTTGAATTGAAATGAGTTTTTCTTCTATGTAGGTGTGAATTAGATCATCTACTGGCTTCATACTAGTATTGAGTACATTGGATATTTGCTTTTCTGTTCTTGTGTTACTTTACTGAGAAGAATGTATTTTAACTCCACCCAGGGAAATGCAAAAAATGTGAGGTCACCATCTTTTTTAATGGCTGAATGGTATTCCATGGTGTACATAGACCACACCTTGTTAATCCATTCCTGAGTTGATGGGCATTTAGGTTGTTTCCACATCTTGGCAATTGTAAATCGAGCTACGATAAACAATCTGGTGCATATGGGGGACTCAGTTTTAAGGTTTGTCTGGGGTCTACTTGATCAAGAGGGAGTCCATTCAATTAGGTGAGGGGCTTTAGATTTTATTCTTATTCCTCAGGAACTTCCACGTTTTCCTCATACTATGTCTTAATATCCGTGACAACTTCCCTAATGAAGAGCTATCTGATCTCCTTAGAGTTAACCCTCCACCTCCATCTTGGGTTCTAATACCCCATGGAAGTTTCTTCAGCTATTTCTTCCTGAATTAGTATTATCAGTTTTTATTGACCCAATTTTGCCTCTCTTCTTTCAAAAAGTCAGTCTTCTCATTTCTTAGTCATCTTTTTGTGACCCTGCTACTCTCCACATAGCTATCATCATCTTCACCTGTTTACAGCTAAGTTTCTTGAATGAATTCTATCTACTAATTTCTCCATTAAATGCCTCCATTTCATCCTTACTCATTTTTTCTTGTTTTTAAGTGTATTAGCTTTTTGTTTAAAGAATATCTCCAGTGATTTTTCTAATTGCCAGATCCAATGGCCCTGACCTCCTCTTATTCTGATGCTGTATTTTGTACTTTCTTGTATTTTGGACTCTCAATAGTTTATGGTCTTTTTCCTCTCTGAAATATGACTTCTTTTTGGCCCAGATTTTTCCTACTGCTTCTAAACCTTAATCGTTCTGTATGCCTCAGGGCTCTGCTTTTTTCTGTTATATATTCACCCCTTGGAGAACTTACTGATGGACTTGACTTTGAGTGTTGTTTCTGTGCTGAGTTTAACTCCTGCCGATAACTTCAGTCCTGCCCTCTATCCTCAACACCAGGTCTAAGCACCCAGCACAGATATATACACGATAAACAAGGCCTGAGTATGAAGTAGGTGAATATAAGGGGAAATGCAGCATGAACTTTTATATAACTATTTGTAAGAATGGCAATTTGTAGTACCTAAGCTGAGATGATTGTAACAAAAGAATTATAAATTAAATAAAGGGTCTTTTTGAGAGAAAAGAACAGGGTTTTTCCCCTTATTCTAACATTTATGACTTTCCCTTTTATATTGCACTGATCTAAGACAACTAAAAGAACACCAACTTTGATTAGAATCAGATATTTCTAAGTAACCGTTGAAAAACATCAAGTTCAATTTGAATCAGTTCCAGGGATGGGTAAGGATCATAGAGGGAAGATTACTTCAATATTTTCTGTATTCTTTAAACTTCCATCAAAAATTAGATTTCAAAATAATTTTTTTCCTATAATGATATTGTCACTGAAGGTTTAATGTTTACATTGTGTTACTTAAAAAACACTAGAGTTTTAAACTTTAAGGCTTTTCCCTGATCTTAGGCATTATGCAGTTTTACTACGATCTTTCTAGCTGTAGATATGCCTTCATTTGTCCTGCTCATATTTCCTTAGTCTGAGGATTCCTGTGTTTTGAGAAATTTTTGAGAAAACCCTCCATGTGAGGGTTATCATTCTTAATTTTGATCATCTTTTGTGTGGCTCGTCCTTTTCTGTAAAAACTCTTTAAGGCCTGAATTTTGGGAGCTTCTCTCTAGAAGGGTCTTCCATTTGCTAATACCAAGCACTCCAGCAATAGCACTAGTTTTACTTTAATTTTTCACTGTGGAGTTTTGTGTATCTGTAGGGAATTGTACCTCTACACCTATGTGAAGGAAGGCCCAGAGCTGGACTTTCAATTTCCCACTGGACAGTCTTGTTTTCATTCCCAAAGCAAAGCTCATTATCTCCTTGCCTGCTTTTTGAGAGTCTTCCTAGTGCCCTCCCCCATGGTGGTGATAGTTCTCGGTGCATCGTGGCTTACAGCTGCGGCATCTTCCCTTTTATGTCCTGATATCTTGGGTTCGCCCCACATGGATGTTAACACTCGGCCCCTAGTGACCATTGGGTTTATCTTTATCCTTCACCCTGGGAAGGGGGCACTCATCGAGTATTTTGATAAAGGGACAGTGAGGGAAGGCCACTACCATGCAATTTAAGTTCACTATTTTGAAATGTTATGAATAAAATAATAGATGATCGTTCTGTTGATCCAAGCCAGTGTGGGACCCCAAAGTTGTGTAAGAATTTTGTACTTGGGAAACATGACATCAAAGCACAAGACAGTTGTTCAGGAGTCTCTCTGACTCTGTATTTCTTTTTCACTTCCAGGCTGAAGGAAGTATAGCCCTAGATGTGAGGAATTAATATTCTAAGGGTTGAAAATCTAACCTACATTAGTAGTTTAAGAAGCCAGAAACATAGCAAAGGAGCACTCTGTACCTATTCCCTTTGTAGGAACAGAATTTGACTTAGAAAAACTAGAAGCAATTAGAAAAAGTGTGCATCCTTTTAGATAGGGTAATACATTTAGGGATTTTGTTTAGAATCAGCAATATGGTATTGAAGTTTGGATCAGGAGGCAGATACTTAGATTTGAAACTTCTCCATGCCTCGGCAACTTATCTGTAAAAAGGGGATTATAATATGATGTATCCAAAGGTAGTTGTGAGTATTAAGCAAGTTAATGCATGAAAAGTGCTAAGAGTGCCTGATACAAAGCAGCCATGTGCAGTTTTAGCTAATATCTTGATGGCAATAAGGGAGTTGATGGTGTTCTAAAGTGGGAGTCATAAACCTACAGGTATTCAAGTTTAAATGCTTTTAAAAGATGGTGAAGGTAAACCAAACACTTCTGTGGACTTGGCGTTAGTTGATGTTTATAACCTCACTGGTTTATGACCTCCATTAAGGATAGACATACAAAATTAATGGAAAGTCATTAGAGAGGATGATTGTTTAATTAAAGCAAAATACAACAAAAGCCAGCAAATTTGGGAATAGTGGCACCCTTAAAATAGCATGTCAATCAATCAATAGATGTTAATTGAGTATTTAATATATACTTAATATTTATTAGGGTTAATTATTCACAGTAGTTACTGAAGCTGAAATGTCAGTTCCCTTGCTCATGTGAGTTACTTCATTCTCTTGGCCCCCACTAGCTATCATCACATGCTGCTTGGAAAGTTTGTCCATAGCGTTTTACATGTGCTGGAGAAATGCAGTTAAAGCAAAACCAAAATCTTTTCTCAACACAGAAATCCACTCCATAAAGGTAGTAGAGAGGAGAAAAAAGACTTCTATTATTGAACAAGCATTAAAGCAGAATGTGATTCACATTATAGGCAATTCACTGAAAGATTATAAATACAGAAACAAATCTCACCCTTTTTTATAGTCCAGCAAATGCAACCTGTTATATATATGTTTACAAGATAAACAATAACTAATTCTCAAGTAAAAGGACTTGATAGCACCATTTGTCATAGGTAGTCCATTCTAACTTTACCTGGTTATTGGGGTGACCATCTGTGTTAGCTAATTGGCTTTATCCAGAGGAAAAACAAACTTCTCATATCTTTGTAGCAGAAGGTAGTTTTTGTTTGTTTGTTTTGTTTTTTTGAGACAGAGTCTTGATGCAGGACATTTGGCGCCCCGGCCAGCTCAGCAGAGCTGGCAGACCTGCAGCCTCCACCTTGGCTGTGTCGGTGCGGCGGCAGAGCGGCTGAGGAACCAGCAGGCTGTATGATAGGCAAGGAGGGGGTACCTCCAACCCCCACCCCACCAGAGGCTCCAATAGCCACAAAGGCCGGACAACTGCCGAGGAGACACCTGCACCTTGGTGTCTCCTTCAGTTTACACTTACGACTAAAGACGGAACCTCCATTTCCGATGCCTAGGTCAATTTCATGTGAATTTCCTAGGCCTCAATTCCATGAATGGACTCTGTCCATTCATTAATACATTCATTCACCTTGCCCCTGCGGAAGGAACTGTGTTCATTCATTGATACATTCATTCACCTTGTCCCTGCGGAAGTAACTGTGTTCATTCATTGATACATTCATTCTCCTTGCCCGGAAGGAACTGTGTTCATTCATTTCCTGGCCAAAGAACCCATGCGCCTATATCTACCCCGAGACTAAAAGCCTAAGGACTGAGACAGGGAAAGACCGGGAGAGAAACAGAGAGCTCTTCTCTCCCCACTTGAGTTCTCTCTCTCTCTACCAGGAGCTTTAGTGTTTTTTGTATTCTTTTCTGTAAATAAATTCTGTCTTACCACTGCTCTGTGGTCCGCGGATTTATTCTTCAAATCACTGAGACCAAGAACCTGAAATTCCGGTATCAGTCTCATGTTGCCTTCGGTAGAGCACCGTGGTGTCACAGCTCACAGCAACCTCAAACTCTTGGCCTTAAGTGATTCTCTTGCCTCAGCCTACTGAGTAGCTGGGACTACAGGCGCCTGCCACAATGTAGAAGGTAGTTTTTGTAGCTGGAGCAAGACACCCACAAAAGTTAGATTCTTACCCTCCCACAGAAACTGGAAGGTGGGGGTGCTATCTTTTGATGTTTACATTTCAAAGAGATATCTCCAAGGTCCTTGAGAAGGACATTTCTGGATTATAGAGTTGACAAATGATCTGTCTAGTTTTAAAAGGATTTGTATACATTTCAAAGAAAGGAGAAAGTAATTATGATTACAAATTTTCTAAATTAAATGCTGGGAGAAAAAGGAGATAAGGAAAATCTCTTTTCTTCTTTGAAATAGGAAATATTAACCTTGTTATTTTTAATTTCGATTTGTTCTTACACATAAACCTGACATCCATCAGCTGACATAGTCCCCATTTCACAGATGAGTTGCTTAGGTTTGGGTAAGTTAATTACCTAATGAATAGTTGGTAGTTATAATTAAGGTTTTTTATACAGTGTGTTCCAAAGGTCACCATACATAGGGAAAATGGTTAATTGTAGCTAAATGTACCATTATCTACAAAATATTCATTATAAAAATTTATAAGGTATGTTTATGTATTGATATATACATATTAAAATAAAAAATATAATATATATATAATGAGTTTGTTGATTTTTCCTATGTGTGGCTACCTTTGGACACCTTTCCTATATTTTGAAAGTTGGAAATGGTAGGGAAAATGCTTCATGTGATTGGATTTAATTTTCTTTTTGTACTGTTAAAATACGGTATCTCTGTAATGGTATATTTCGGAAAAGAAATGAGAGAACTCCAGATAGCATTTCATATTAGTTAACAGTTTGTTATAACAACGGTAGGTAGAAATTCTTGTTATTTTAATTTAGAAAAGATTGCTCATTAATTCATTTAGTATGCAGACCATTTACTGTGTTAAGTCAGCTTTATGTTAAAAATGTTTAATTGTTAACTAGAAATAGAATGATAGTATTTTATCCTGTTAGGAGTTTTTCTTACTTTCAAAATATAAGGATATATATACATATATATACATATATATATATATATATATATATTTTTTTTTTTTTTTTTTTTTTTGAGACAGAGACCCTATGCCCTGAGCAGAGTGCAATGGCATTGTAGCTCACTGTAATCTGAGACTCAGGCTATGGGCATCCTGCTGCCTCAGCCTCCAGAAGCCATTGGGATTACAGGCGTTCGCTGTGGCGCCCAGCTGGGTTTTTCATTTATTTAGCAGTCGGGGGTCTCACTCTCTTTCAGGCAAGTCTTGAACTCCTGAGCTCAAGCAATTCTCCCTCCTCAGTCTCCCACAGTGCTGGGTTTTTTATTATATGGGTTGATTTGGAATGCTTGAGTCACAGCTATAAGTGTGCTCATCATCCAAATAGTACTCACTGTACCCATTAGATCATTTTTCACCTATCCCTTCCTCCCCACTCTGCCCTGCTTGGTTTGGACTAAGTTTTAATTCCTTCTGAACACTTGTGTACTCCTCAGTTAGTTCACATTTAACAGCGAGTACCTGTGGTGTTTGTTTTACCATTCTTGAGATACTTCACTTAGAATAATGATCTCCAGACCTTCCCAAATTGCTGCAGAAAGCATTCATTTATCCTTTTTTAATGACTGAGTAGTACTCCGTAGTGTATGCCATATTTTATTAATGGTATACTATACCATATTTGTTAATCCACTTATGGTTTGATGGGCATTAGGGTTGATTCTAGATCCTTGCAATTGTGAATTGTATTGCAATAAACATTTCGGTGCAAGTATCTTTTTGTTAAAATGCCTTCTTTTCCTTTGGGTATATATCCCATGGTGGTATTGCTGGATGAAATGGTAGGTCTATTCTTAGTTCTTTGGAAAGTGTCCATATTGTTTTACACAGAGGTGGTACTAATTTGCAGTCCCATCAATAGTGTTATAAAAATTCCTTTTTCTCTGCATCCACACCAGTCTCTATTGTTTTTGGACTTTTTGATAAAAGCCATTCTATCAATTCTAACAGGGATAAAGTGATATCTCATTGTGGTTTTAATTTGCATTTCCCTGATGATCAGTGATGTTGAACTTTTTTTCTTTCTCTTTCATTTTTCCTTCCTTCCTTTTTTTTTTTTTTTTTTTTTTGCAGTTTTTGGCCAGGGCTGGGTTTGAACCAGCCACCTCCGGCATATGGGGCTGGCGCCCTACTCCTTTGAGCCAATGGCACCGCCCCTCTTTCTTTCATTTTGAGACATGGTTTCCCTCTATCACCTGGGCTAAAGTGCAATAGTGTCATCATAGCTCCCCTCAAATTCCTAGGCTCAAACAGTCCTCCTGCCTCAGCCTCCTCAGTAGCTGTGACTACAGGTGTGCACCACCACACCTGGGTAATTTGTTTTATGTTTAGTAGAAATAGGATCTTGCTCTTGCTCAGGCTGATCTCACACTCCTAAGCTCAAGCAATCCTCCTGTCTCAGCCTCCCAAAATGCTAGGAGTATAGATGTGAGGCACTGTGCGTGGCCCATTTTTCATATGTTTATTGGCCATTTGTCTGTCTACCTTCTGTTTATGTCTTTTGTCTACTTTCTAATGGAGTTGTTTAATTTTTTCTCGCTGATTTGCTTGGAGTTCTTTGTAGATTCTGGTTATTAGCCCATTACTATATGTGTAGCTTGTGAGGGAATATTTTCTCCCTTTCTATAGGTTGTTCATTTGCTCTGTTGCTTATTTCCTTAGCTGCCCAAATGGTTTTCAATTTAATCAATTCTTATTTATTCATTTTTCAATGTTACTATGATTGCCATTGAGGTCTTAGTCATAAATTCTTCATCTAGATGAGTTATTTTTACATTATCTTCTGGAGATCTGATGGTTTTTATGCCTTACATTTAAGTCTTTTATTCATTTTGATTGACTTTTGTGAGTTGTGAGAGGTATGGATCCGGTTTCATTATTCTGCATTTGGCTAACCAATATTCCCAGCATCATTTATTTAACAGGGCTTTTTCCCCTCAGTGTTTATTTTTGTCTGTTTTTCCAAGATTAGGTGGCTATATGTGGCTACTCTATTCAGCCCCACTGGTCTGTCTCTATTTTTGTGTCAATACCATGCTGTCTTGGTTTCTATAGCCTTGTAGTATAGTTTGAAGTCTGGTAATGTGATGCCTCCAGATTTGTTCTTGTTGCTTAAAACACTTTGGCAGTTTGGGCTCTTTTCTGGTTCCAAATGAAGAATAGAATTATTTTTTGCAGATCCGTGAAATACGACATTGGTATTTTAATGGGGGTTGCATTGATACTGTAAATCACTTTTTAGTATGGACATTTTAACAATGTAAATTTTGCCGATCCATGAGCATGATATGTTTTTCCATTTGTTTATGTCATTTGTGATTTCTTTCCTCTGTATTTTGTAGAGCTCTTTCACCTTCCGTTTTAAGTATAATATATTCCTAGGCATTTTATTTTATTTGTAGCTATTGTGAATGGTATTGAGTCTTTGATCTGATACTCAGTTTGCATGCTACTGGTGTAATAAAAATGCTACTGATTTGCGTACATTGATTTTATATCCTGAGACTTTGCTGAGTTTATTTATCAATTCTAGGATTCTCTTGATGTAATTTCTGGGTTTTCCTAGATATAAGATCACATCATCAGAAAAAGTGATCATTTGACTTCCTCTTCCCCAATTTGGATATCCTTCACTTCTTTCTCTTGCCTGATTGCTCTGGCTAGGACTTTCAATATTATGTTGAATAGAAGTAGAGACAGTGTGTACCCCTGTCTTGTTCCAGATCTTAGGAGGAATGTTTTCAACTTTTCCTCATTCAGTATGATATTGGTTGTGGGTTCGTCATATACAGCCTTTGTAATCTTGAGATATATTCCTTGTATGCCTATAGTTTGTTGAGAGTTTTTTATCATGAGAGCTGAATTTGTCAAATGCTTTTTTCTGAATCTATTGAAATAATTATATGGTTGTTTCTTTTGCTTTTATTTATGTGGTCCATCACATTTGTCAATGTATATATGTTGAACCATCCTTGGGATGAAGCCCACTTGTTCACGGTGAATTATTGTTTTAATGTGTTGTTCAATTTGGTTTACTAGTATTTTATTAAGAATTTTTCATCTATATTCATAAGTGACATTACTCTGTAGTTTGTTGTTGTTATTGTTGTATCCTTTCCTGGCTTTGATATCAAGGTGACACTGGTTTCATAGAACTAGTTGGTGATAATTTCCTCCTTTTTAATGTTGTGAAGTAATTTCTGCAGAATTGGTACTAGCTATTATGTGTAGGTCTGCTAAAATTCAACTGACTCTATCTGTTCTGGGGTTATATTTGTTGGAAGATTTCTTATTATTGATTTCATCTTGCTGCTTGTTATTGACCTATTCAGGAGTTCTGTTTCTTCATAATTGTCTTTGGAGATTGTGTATTTGCAGGAATTTGTTTATATTTTCTACCTTTTCTACTTTCTTACTCTCTATGTGTAGAGATTTTCCTAGTATTTGCAAATGATGTTTTGTATTTCTGTTGTATCAGTTGTAGTATCTTCTTTTTCATTTCTGAACTTATTTGCATCTTTTCTCTTCTATCCTTGATTAATCAAGCAAGAAGCCTATCAAATGTATTTATCTTTTCAAAGAACCTACTTTTTTCTTTTTTTTTAATTAAGCTTTTGTATTGGTTTAAGTTTCCATTTAATGTAGTTCTGCTTTGACCTTAGTTATTTCTTTTCTTCTGCTGGCTTTGGGTTTGGTCTGCTCTTCTTTTTCTAGTTCCTTATGATGTGTCATTAAATTGTTAATTTGTGATCATTTTGTCTTTTTGATGTAGGCATTTAAGGCTATAAATGTTCCCTTAGGATTGCTTTCGCTAAATTCCATAGATCTTGGTAGCTTGTGTTTCCTTTGCTGTTCAGTTCAAGGAATCTGATTTCTATCTTAATTTTATTGTTGACACAATAATTGTTAAACAGTAGGTTGTTTAATTTCCATGGAGTTGATGTCTAATTTTATTCTACCATGGTCTGAGAAGATATCTGATATGATTTCTATTTTTTTAATTTTTATATTTTTGAGACATGTTTTGTAGCCTAAGATATGATCAGTCTTGGAGAATGTTTCATGTACTGATGAAAAGAATGCATATCCACTTGTTTTTGGGTAAAATGTTCTGTAAATGTGTGTTGGGCCTATTGGTTCTGAGTCTTGTTTATGTTCAGTATTTCTTTATTTACTTTCTTCTTGGATTTCTGTCGCATTTTGACAGTGGGGAGTTGAAGTCCCAGGCAATTGCAATTCTGCTGTTTATCTATTTGCTTAGCTCTAACAGTGGTTCTCAACCTGTGGGAACTGTATTAAAGGGCCGTAGCATTAGGAAGGTTGAGAACCACTGTAGTAGAACTTCCTTTATGAATTTGGGTGCTCCTGTTTAAGGTGCATAAATTTTAGGATTATAATGTCTTGTTGAATTGCTTTTTACCATTGTATAATGGTCATCTTGGTTTTTCTTTGCTATTGTTGATTTAAAGTCAATTTTATCTGACATGAAAATGGGCTACACATGCTTTCTTTTGATTTTGTTTGTGTGGAATATTTTATTCTGTTCAACTGGAATCTGGATGAGCCCTTGTGAGTTATATATGTGTCCTAGAGATAGAAAATACTTGCATTGCATATTTTCATCCATTCAGCCATCCTGTCTGTTAAGAGGGGCATTTAGTTTTTTTACATTAATTGATAGGATTGGCATGTAGGATGCTATTCTTTTCATCATGTTGGGTAGTTCCTTATTGCTTTGTTTACCTTCTTGTGTTAATGTTTCTTATAACCTCTGGGCTCTAGCTTCTGGGTAGCTTTATATGGGTAGGTGTCTATTGTGCTGATCAGTGTATAATGTAGTTCTGAATATTTCCTTCAGGGCAGCTCAGGGTCAAATTCCTTCAGTGTTTGCTTATCTGGAAAAGTCTTTATTTTTCCTTCATATATAAACTTAGTTTGGCAAGACACAAAATTCTAGGCTGGCGATTGTTCTAAGAAGACTAAAGATGGGGCCCCAATCCTTGCTGTCACTTCAATATTTTTATTTTGGTTGGATCCCAAGAAAAGCTAGAAAGCTGGTATGTCCCTTTGTCATGTCCCTTTGGTATGATTTTTCATACTTCAAAGTTCTTGTGCTGATTTCTTCTCATCCACAGCAGATATTTCTTCCTATTTTTGGATTTTTTTTTTGTTTAGATGAAGCTTTATTTTTCTATCTCTCACTTGTAAGTGTGTGTCTATAGTATATATTTAAGAGCCTTTGGCTTTTCTTGTGGGTGCTTTCATGACAGTCTAGATTCTGGATGAATGACTTGGTTATAGGTATTTTTATTGTGGTGGTTTTCTCAGTTGCTAGTTGTTTGTAAGTTGGTTGTGAGCTACATATATTGGCAGATAGAGTCCCCTTCTCTTGGTATTTATTTATTTATTTATTTATTTAATTTTTTATTAAATCATAAAGAAGTAGATCATGTATATATTAATGCATTTATGGGGTACAATCTGCTGATTTTGTATACAATTTCGAATGCTTACATCGTACTGGTTAATATTTCTCTTACCTCATTTACTTAATTATTGTGTTAAGACGGTTATACTCTATACTTAATAGATCTGACATGTACCCTTGCAATATGCGCCATAGGTATGATCACACTATTCACCCTCCCTCCATCTGACATCCCCCTCTCCTCTCATCCCCCCCTTCATCCTGGGTCATAGTTGTGATTTATTCTTCATATGAAAGTGTGAGTGATTGTAAATTTTTTCATAAAAGTACTGAGTACATTGGATACTTTTCCTCCATTCTTGAGATACTTTACTAAGTAGGATACGTTCCAGCTCCATTCATATAAACACAAAAGAGGTAAGATCTCCATCTTTTCTTTTTTCTTTTTTTTTTTTTTGAAGAGACAGAATCTCACTTTATCACCCTCGGTAGAGTGCAGTGGTGTCACACAGCTCACAGCAACCTCTAGTTCCTGGGCTTAGGTAATTCTCTTGCCTCAGCCTCCCAAGTAGCTGGGACCACAGGTGCCCACCACAATGCCTGGCTATTTTTTTGTTGCAGTTCAGCCGGGGCTGGGTTTGAACCCACCACTCTTGGTATGTGGGGCTGTGCCCTAATCACTGAGCCACAGGTGCTGCCTGTCTCCATCTTTTTTAAAGACTGCTTTATATTCCATGGTATACATATACCACAATTCATTAATCCATTTATGGGTCAATGGGTACTTGGGCTTATTCCATGACTTGGCTATTATGAACTGTTCTCTTGTTGATGAGGGGGGATAGAGGTCTTTATAATCCTCTCTCTCCAGCCCTGTGGTATTTTTAGCTGTGTAAATTGTATTGGTAAACCCAGTTAATCTCTGAGTCAGTAGGTGTTTCTTGTGGGTAAGAGCCAGCCATATCCTATATGATTACATCAGTAAATGTTGTAAAGGACCGTACAAATTGACCTTCTTGCCAGTAGGTGATGATTGCCAGAAGAGACCTGCTGCAGTGCTTTAGGGACCTGTGAGCAGTTCTGGCATTTTAAGAAAAGCACTGGAAGGTCTCAGGAAGTAGTCAGGACTTTAGAACTTCAAGGTGAGTCCTTGTTCTTCACCACAGTGAGACAGTTGAGAGAATGAGGCTGAGCAGGATTGGATCAAGTGACCCTGCTCTCAGGTGAGCCTACTCTCATGCTCTACAAAAATTGATAAGTTAGGTGTCTTGAAAGGGGTCAAAGATCCCTTCCAGGCTGCTGGTAATAACTACCAGGGAGAGACTCAATTGTCCTACCCTGCCAGAAAGTCTGGTTGTGGATTCAGGGCTGTCTGAGATTCACTATCTGGCTGTTAGGAGTGGGTTGTTCTTCCACCCTGCTCCATGGTCTTCCTTTTGTACCTGTCAGCAGGCGGAAACCCAAATAAGCTGAGCTCCTCGGCAATGGTGCTATAGACTGGGACCTTCCTTATCCAGGATCCTGCTCTGGGCTGAAAGAATGGCCTTCTGTGGAGGGCAGAGGTGCTCCACTAGTGCACTGCAGCTCAGATCCACATTGCACTGTCCTCTCAGTTTTGCTCAGGTGGGCTCCCTTGCCTCCCAAAATTAGTTTATAAATCTTCTTTCTATGTCCCTGAGCAACATAATGGAGTCCTGGAGGTACAGGATCTGGTCTGCAGACCTGTCATTGGGTCCCCAAAGATCACTCCCTGACTATGCCAGGCCTGTCATTGGGTCCCTGAAGATCACTCCATGACCATGGCTGGTCCTGAGTTGTATATGGGGTGCTTGTGCAAGCTTTGTGTTCCTCTGTTTTAGTATGTGTCCTGCTCTGATGAAGCCACTGGGAGAGCCGCACCAGGTAGTGCCAGTGAGCAGAAAGCTCATGGTTCAATTTTGCCTTAGTCCACTCCAGGTTTTTAAGAGGAAAGATTTGAGCCCCAGTTTCTGTAGAAGTCTTTGTTTTGTATAAACCACAACAGAGGGGAAGCAGCTGTTCCTGAGAGTCCTGGCTCAATCATTTATCCTGGCATCCATGGATGGAGAAGGGGAAAGGAAGGTAAAGAGTCTGGAGGAAAGCTGGCACTCTGGTCATCTCTGTTTCTCTCTCCAGAAGGCAAGTCTCCTGGAATGTCCAGGCTTTGGGGTCACATAGATTCCTGAGGACCCACTGGCTCCTCTGGCTCCCAGAGTCCCAGCTGGAGTTGGAAAATATTTGTGTAAAAATAAGTGAGATGAAAACTGAGAGGGCTGAAGCTCCCCGGGGAGGATAAAGGCTCATAGTGGGTAGAGAAGCAATATAGTGCCTGCTGTCTTGGCTAGGGTCTGTGGCAATGTGAAGTGACCCCAAAGGAGCTGGCAGCCTGATGCTTTGTCCTCAAGTGATGGCAGTCACTTTTGGGTTTGTGAGGGTAGGAAGGCTCTCCAGCAGCTCAGGAGCCTGCTGATCATGAGATATGTGAGGGAGGGAGCAATACCTCCCCATTCCCCTGTCCTGTGCCTGGCTCCAAGCCTCTGGTAGGTTCATCTCTGCTAATATCTTGCTCCTTCTTGTTCTGCTCTGCAACTTCTTTGCATGGAATCTCTGGTAGATTCTGACATTTTCCCATCAGAATTAGACCCAAGCTATGTTTTTTATTTTTAAACCGTTCTTTTTCATCTGAAACTTTTCCTTCTTTCTGAGACAATCTAGCAGCTGATGTCTCTGATCAGCCATCTTGTGTCTCTTCCTATTAGTCATTTTGCAATTGTTCTCATCAACTGAAAATTTTATATCAACTAAATAATTTTTCTTATAAAAGGCAAATGGACAGGAAGAAATGTTGTGGAGAACTCCTTTTATGTGCTTAGTAGGAGTCTGGGGCTAAGAATGAGGAATGAAGGGTATCAGTGTTGGTAATGGTGCTGGTGGGAAGGAGGTGGTGGTGATGTGAGGATGTTGGGGGCCTGTGACTTGACATTCTTTCTTGCACTCATTTATTATTTTAGGTTTTAAGAGATTACTTGTTTTTAGTTACCACTAAATTGCAATGAGGTTGCTGAGTTCAATGACTGATTTATAGAATCAAAGTTCAAGTAAAGCTCCCTGATTGCTCTCTTTTTTTAGTGTGACATTTTATTACATAAGTGGTAACCTTGGTCCTGATGCTGTTATAATTCAGGGTCTTATCTCATAGAAACCTTTGCTATAGACAAAGTGAAAGCATTTGTTTGGAATAAACAGTTTTCCCTTCTGCTCTAGTTTTCTTTCTTTTTTTTTTTTTTATAGCTTTTATGACATTTTAAAGGCATTATTTTTTACAGACATCAGGCAGTTCTGTTCAAAAGCAGCCTAAGTTGTAGATACATTTTGCATCATTGCTGAGCCTAGAGTAGTGAGGCTTTCTAGCTTAGCAGATATTCTTGCATTCTGAATAGGTTTTGTTAGAGAATTGGGAATGGTGAATCTATTTTTTATAGCTTAAAGCATTTGATGATCTTTTAAAGAGCGTCTTTCCCAAAAATGTAAAGATTAGTAAATCTAAAATACGTAAAATTGAAAACTTAAATTATACTTTATGAATCTGGTTTAGAAGTGTGTTGGAGGGCATAATTATTTATCTTTTGGCCAAATGAGACTGAAAGAAGAGTTTCAGAATCTTTATTAGTGCTGAAGTTGGAATACAGAGTGCAGCTGGGATCCAAGGACAAAATATGACCCCTACTGCTTTTTCCTTCACTACCATGTCTACACCTTGGAAGTGAAGGATCCCTCTTATTTGGAAAATGAGGTCTATTCCATGTGGTGGAGCAAATGAGAGGTTAGAGTGAAAATAGTGTACTCTGACTCTGTTTCTTCTGAGGGGGAAGATGAGGGTTGAGGGGAAGACTACTTGGAGAGGAAACTGAATTCACAATCACAAACTTTTGGGATTTGTAGGGTTGCTATGACATTTTAGCTTTCTCCTTAAAAAATATTCCAACAAATTTAGGCTGAATAAAAATCGGTTAGGATTTAAGATAAGTTTATCAGTTTTCCAGTCTTTTCTTATTTTTCAGTCAGCATTAATAATTGCCTTTTGGTGCTTGTGATGTCACAGACACATCTCTGTTTCTTGCTGACCTTTGTACAAGGGACAGAAAATTTATTTACATATCTCATTCCAGTGTGCAGAATCTATCTGAAGAGTGGTATAATTCAAAGAGAAAAATGACACTTAAATATGTTTCTTGGTTTTCACGGTTGGCAAATGCAAAAAACAGTATTTGTAATTCCTTGAGGATCAGCAGTGGTCAAGGTGTGAAGCAAGGAAATATAAATTAGTTTTTGAGCTCTATTGTGGAAATGGTGACTAGTGCTCCTTGTTCCTGTTTTCGTCTCATGCTTCAAAAAAAAAAAAAATTCCAGTGTCCAATTCTGGGGGATATTGATGACTTTAGGACTGGGGATTAGTGCCATGGGGCAGGGGAAGTAACCTGCCTAAGATGAATAGCTAGTTATGTACAAATTCATTTTTCTCTTTGAAGAAAATAATAGTACATTTTTCCATTAGCAAATGACATGTAGATAGTTGTAGAAATAATGGATGATTCAGCTATCCACCTAACTAGTGTAGACTCAAGGATTTGAAAACATTTCTTTTTCTGCCTAGAATATTTTAGCCACCTGAGGCCAATATCCACATTTTTTTCCTAAGATTTTCCTCTTGTAACAATATAAATGCACTTTGGACAAGAAATTTACTAGGAGTATTGCAAATTTATACCTTCTTTTAAATGAATTTATCAGGTAGTATCTTGAGAGCTTATTTTGATGGAGTAGAGGTAGAATTTGAGGTCACTGGGTGTGTAGTGAGGAGGCTATGGTGATGGCTCCATTTGTAGGACAAGAATGATGAGCACATTTTGATCCCTTTCACCATTCTAGAAAGGACTATTTCTATCCTCACAGCTTCAGCCTATGCCAAGTGTTTAGCTATGTCATGCTGATAAGCAGTACTTTAACATACCAAAACAGTGTGGTAATCGTATGTAGACAGAGAAGGAAAAGTTAATTTTAGTTTAGTCTGTAATAAAGGATGGCAAAAGGAAAGATTGGCAAAGGGGAGCTTTTGTATACTATTTGTCCCATGCTTCTGTGGAGTGTTATTTTGGAAAAAAATATTTATTCATATTTTCTTACACAAAATAATAGATAAAATGTATGAGGTAAGGAGTGGGTATATGCCTCATATTGTATATGGTGCTTAAATAGCATTGTTGATATGCTGTTCAAGCAAATTGATGCATAAATATCTCTTGCTCTTTTGCCCAGGTTGGAATCCAGTGACATGATCATAGCTCACTGTAGCCTCAAACTCCTGGCTGACGCAAGCTTCCCTTGTCAATCCCCTGTATAGCTAGGGTTGCATGTGTGCACCAGCGTTCCGGGCCAACATTTTAAATATTATGTTGTAGAGATGAGTTCTTGCTGTGTTGCTCAGGCTGTGTTGAAGTTCTGGTACCAAACAATCCTTCTGCCTTGGCCTCCCAAAGTGCTGGGATTATAGGTGTGAGCCACCAAGCCTGGCCCAAGAAACAATTTTTAACAAGTATTTAAATCTACTGTGCCCCAACTTTTCGTGTCACGAGACACATAGAAAATGATAATAGCTGGGACAATTGGAGTAAAAGGAATAGATCAATATTCATGGGTCAAATGAGTAGATAAATGTCTCAGCCCCTTAAACTCATTTCAAGTTCAGCTGCAGAAATTCTGCTTCAAGAACTGCATAGAATAACATGTCTGTTTTTTTTTTTTTTTTTTTTTTTGAGACAGAGCCTCAAGCTGTCACCCTGGATAGAGTGCTGTGGCATCACAGCTCACAGCAACCTCCAATTCCTGGGCTCAAGCGAGTGTCTTGCCTCAGCCTCCCAAGTAGCTGGGACTACAGGCGCCCACCACAATGCCTGGCTGTTTTTTGGTTGCAGCCGTCATTGTTGTTTGGCGAGCCCGGGCTGGATTCGAACCTGCCAGCTCAGGTGTATGTGGCTGGCGCCTTAGCCCGTTGAGCCACAGGCGCCAAGCCCATGTCTGTTTTTAAATTAACACTTTATAATGGTTTTAGACACTATAGCAAATGACAGTGATCCTTAGAAATTAGATAATCTATTTTTTATAAAATCAGAATTGTAAAACTAGAGTAAAACTATTGTTTAGTTTATAAACTTTGCTTTCAAAATCTTATGATATGATTAATTTTGCGTATTGCTTGAAAATTCATACTTTTATTAAATCTTGCTTAAACATGTAAGAATGAATGACTAGCTTCTTTATGTGTGAATGAATGTCCTAGGACTTTTTTCTACATGACTAGTGAGAAAAAGGATTTCCTTGAGGCTACTGCATCAGTACTTGAGTAGAGGTGCCTCAAATTCACTGTGTCTAAAATTGAACAGTATCATCTCCAACAATCCTGCTGCTCCTGTGTTTTCAGTATTTGTAAACAACTCCAGCATCTTTCTATTCATCCTCACTATCCATATGGCTGGATGATTTTTTCATACTCTTAATAGTGAATTTGTAATTTAATTGGTCCTATTGATTTTATATACTTTAATAAATCACAAAGGTAAATACTTAAAAAAGTAAGTTTTAAACCAAAGAGAGTGTATAAGTCAAAAAGTCGACGTTTCTGGCTTGCCTCCTATTCCCTGTGAAATTCTAAAGAGCCATATAAAATATGTTTCATAACTAGGTGCCCCAGAGCAGGAATCTTAGGTGTACCCAGTTTAGGCTGGAGTGAGGCATGGGCAGGGCTGATCAAGACCTGTGTGGAACTGGCCAAGGCAGCAGTGGCTGTAAGAAGAGGTGGGACTAAGGTGACTAGAAGTGAGCATAAGAGGTACTTTTCATATATACAATTATGCATTTCTTTTAAACAAAAATACTGGATAATACACTTTGTTCTACATCTTAAAAAATAGCAAAAATATCACTGGCAACTTTTCATGTCAGTGTTTATAAAATTACACTCTTTATAACAGTTGTTTTGGAGGAGATACATTGTGCTGGTGTATCACAATATGGTGAAATGTTTCTGAAACACTCTAGGACCCTGGTCTGGGCAGTGATGTCTTTAGCAGTACCTCAAAAACACAGGCAACCAAAGCAAAGTTGGACAAGTGGGATCAAAGCCAGCTGAAAAGCTTCTGAACTGTGAAGGAAACAATCGACAAATGGGAAGGACTCCCCACAGAATGGGAGGAAATATTTGCAAACTACCCAACTGACAAGGGACTAATAACTAGAGTATACAAGGAGCTTAAAAATCAGATAATCCAATTCAAAAGTGGGCAAAATATCCGAATAGACATTATTTTTCAAAAGAAGATGTACATGTGGCTGACAGGTACATGAAAAAATGCTCAACCTCAGTAGTCATCAGAGAAGTGCAAATCAAAACTACAAGATATCTTCTCACCCCAGTTAAAATGGCTTTTATACAAAAGACAGGCAATAATGTATGCTGGACAGGATGTGGAGAAAGGGGAACACGTGTATATCCTTAGTGAGAATGCAAATTATTACACCCACTATGGAAAGGAGTCTAGAGTTCCTCAAAAAACTATAAATGGAACTATCATGTGATCCAGCAATCCCATGGCTAGAAATGCACCCGAAAGAAAGGCATTTTGTGTATGGAAAAGATATTTGCTCTCCCATGTTTATTGCAGCACTTTTCACAATAGCTGAGCTTTGGAATCAACCTGAATATCTATCTATTGTGTGCGGACACAATGCAGTGTTATTCAGCTATACAATGAATGAAATCCTGCCATTTGCAACAACATAGTTGGAACTGGAGAATATTATGTTAAGTGAGATAAGCCAAGTTGCAGAAAGAAAAATCTCACATGTTCTCACTCATGTGTGAGATTTTAAAATGAAAACAATTGATCTCATGAAGATAGAGTGTAGAATGATGGTTACCAGAGAAGGGAAAGATAGAGGGGGCAGGGGATGAAGTGGGGTTGGTTAATGGGCACCAAAAATATGCTTTGATAATGGGATAGAATGAACAATACTTTACAGCACAACAAGGGGACTACAGCCAATAAGTTGTAGTATACTTTAATATAGCTAAAAGTAATGAAATTGAAATGTTCCTAACAAAAAGAAATGGTAAATCAAAATCAGTGTGATTTGATTATTACATGTTGTATGCCTATATCAAAACATCACATCTATACCATAAATATATGCAACTATTATATACCTATAGTAATTAAAAATAAAAATTAATAAAAAATATTAAAAGGTAATATTTCCTATCAATGGACATTACTTTCCAATTTTGCTTTTTTATTTTTGTTTTTTATTATTATAAACATTGATACAATGTTCTTAAACATACTTAAATATGTATTTTTGCTTTTGTATTATTCAGATTTTCTTCTTAATATCTGCTGTGCATTTTTAGAATTTTTCATACAATACTTGTATATTCATATAATCTTTTCTACTTGTGATATGTTTTGGATATGGGTTTATTTTTCATTATGTAAGTTTCTATTTCTAGAATATAAGAAAAGTTGATTTTTTGCATACTTATTTCTGGCTCCCTTCTAAACTCTTAGTAATTAGAGTAAGTGATTGTCCTGATTTTTCGAGGCAGAAAATGATGTTATATGCAAGTGAAACATACTGAAATTATTTGTGTCTAATATTTTGCTTGTTATTCCTTTCCCTAGTCTTATTATTTTGTCTGGGACTTTTAGAGTAATCTTGTATACTATCGATGACAGTGACCAATTTGTCTTGTTTGTACCTTAGTGAGAGTCAACCAAGAGATATGCCCAAACTCCTCTGACCCCAGTGTTGTAGAAATCTCACTGCTGCCTCTGCTCAATACCAACAAAACCAGGACAACTTTCCAGACGGTATATTGGTGGAGGCTAGTCGCAAGTCTGCATACCAGAAGAAAGAGAAACTAAAAAGTACACTTTTTGGCTTCAACCTAAGAAAAGGTGGAAGAACTGTTAAAATGGAGAATGTCCACAGATCTTTGGGTGGTCCCAGATAACAGATTTCCCCCATGCCCAGTCTGCCATTTTGTGTAGCTTTGTTTTAATTTTCTTTAATCATTAAATTTCTTTAATCAGAAATCTCAAACATTTCAAATATTTGTCAATTAATTTGTTCAATACACATTTATTGAGAAGCTATTACGTGCCAAGCCCTGGGCTCTTTAGTGGAGATAAAGGGTGGGGCTGGAGCTTGAGTCTAGTAGGGGAGACAAACATTTGTTACCACAGAAATAAATTCAGCATTGCCAAGGTGCTCATGAGACAAAGGGGGAGACAGAGGTGTATTGGTAGCATAGGCTAGGGACGATTGACCCACCTAGCAGGGTCATCGGAGAGTGTATCTGTGAAGTGGTGCTGGACCTGAGATTGGCAGATGATTAGGCATTGATTTAATAAAAGGGGAGAAATGAGACGGAAGAGTGTTTCAGGAAGACCAGATCATATTGCAAAAGTCCTGGGACAGGAGGTCACTTGTCAAACATGAGGATTTGAAACAACGTCGTGATGACTGAAAGAGAGAGAGTGAGAGAAAACGCAATTCTCGATGGTGCTGGAAAGATAGAGGCCAGAGCATGAAAAACCCTGTGGCCGAGATAAACATTTTGGTTTTTGGGAAGTCTCAGTTTCAGACTTCCACATGGGAGATTGTTGGGAAGATTCAAGGTCGCTATGGATGTACAAGCTAGGAGGCCACTGCAGGTGTTTAGAGACGTGATACCCAGTGCCTTCTGCAGAGAAATGCTTGACAAATGGTGGCTGAATGAATGACTCAACTAAATGCCAAAGGTAATACTGTATTTCTACAAGCAGTAATAAAGCAGAAATCAACGTATTTGAAAGGCATTCTGTGAAATTTGATGAACGAATCCAATATAGAGAATAAAGAAACAATTTATAGCGAATAAAGAGTTTAACAAGGCATAGGATCAAAAATATTTCTACTAACTGAAAATACCAAGTTGTTACAAAGAGACCATCTAGATGGTGTGTAATTATTATGTTTAGTTCAGGTTGTTCATTTTGATAATTTAACGTGTTCCTTGTCTGGCTAATGAGATTTACCAGTAATAACATGTAAACAGCTCAGTAGAAATCTATTAATTTAGATTATCAGGTTATGTAGAAGCTTCCTGAAGGAAATGCTCCATGGCTACCAAATATGTTGTTAACTATGCTGGTTAATAAGGTCATTTGTATAAAGAAAATAATCTATCAGGCTTTGAGTTCACTTGTTAATTAGATCCGAGGAGTGGAAGGGAGTTTAGTGGTATAATTTGTAAATTTTCTTAGGTGTATGCGCACGGCTCAAAATGCTACTATGTCAGTATAAATATAAAATCCTGACTTAAAAGCTGCCATGAAAGCAACTAGCACATAAAGGCAACATTATAAACACAGCACAGAAAATGTCGCACATAAACCTCGAGCTCTCTTCTTTATTAGGCATACAAACAAATAAATACAACATGAGCCAAGTGTGCTTGCCTAAATTATTTGTGTTTCTTCCTTGAAATGTCATCCAGGGAGCCTTAGCTAAAACCTAGAGGCAAGTGGCAAGATGTAGGAAGTATCGTAGCTCAAACAAAATTCTGTTCTATAAACTCTTGCTCACTTTCTATCTTTTTGGTGGTGGGTGTGTATGTAGAGTTTAATACTTTTGCTCTCAAACTCTTCTTGTCAAAAATAACATCTTCCTTCATTTTAACTTCCCATTTTTTCTGTTTACTTTTTTTCTTTATATTACTCATAAGTGATGGTTTCTCACTTCCAATGGGTGGTTTAGATCCTTCTGGAAATAGGAAGTAGAATGAGTGTTCAAAGCAACAAGCTCCCTGGGCTGTCACCAACACATCACATCGCACGTTCCTTTGAGGTAGTGATAAAGAGGAGCAGCGTGGGTTTAGCAATACTGGTTTGTCTGCATTCATCACAGTCATATCTGTGAATCTTCATTGTTCAAGATTCCTTTAATTTATTGAGTTCTCTAGATCCAGAGTCCTCCCAAACCTTCTACCAAAAATTTCCCCAGTTAGACTTCATGTTTTCCACTCATTTCTATTTTCTTCATTTGCAGAATAATTTAATTAACGTGAAAGAGTAGTCTGTAAACAGAAGAGTAGAGAATGGTATCTGTTCATTTAAGCTCCACTCATGTGCATTAATACCTGATTCTTCTCTCCTTCAAAATGGCTTGGAAAGTGCCCTCAGCTTCCTTTAGGTTGGACAGGGCCATATCAGTAATCATGGCAAATGGGCTGTGGGTGGAAGGGATGCTAGTTGCTTTTTGGGATAAGGAATTGGATTGTCTAAGCAAGAGTCTCCAGTTCTCTTTTTTCCTGCTGTGTTAATTGTGGAGACATGAGATCAGAGCAACCCAATTGCTGAGCCACCAGAAGGAAGACAGATCCTTGAAGTTTACCTAGACTGATAGCAGACTTTGTGTGAGAAATAAACCTTTATTATGTTAGCCACTAAGATTATGGGGAATTATTCATTCTTGCTGCATAACCTTGTGTATCCTCACCATTACTCTCAAACTCACAATTTCCTTGACTCAACTAGTTCTTCACAGGAATATAAACCCTCTGCATACAGCCTATTTCAGCATCAGGTTTGTGTTCCCGGTATCTTGCTGAATGGCATGGACTTTCTAGGAATAGACAGCACAGTTTATTGTTGCTAAATAGCTATAAACAAAAAAGATAACAGTTACGACATTTCTTTTACAAAATCTGATACCAAATATGTGTCAAAAACTTACTTTAAAATCATATCTATTTCTTTCTTCCATGCAATAGATTTCTCTTTTAATCAAAATTACCTACCAGTTGCTAAAATTATGAACTCTTTTGGATACATAAGACAATATTTGGTGAAATATAAAGTTTCCATGTCATAGTGATAGACTAGTCATATTATTTATTTTATTGGCAATTCTCATAGCACTCTGCAAATGTGAGCAGTGAATTATAGGAAAAATTTACATCCAGTGTCAGAATTTCCTAACAGATGTTGACTAGCTAGTTGGTACTATTAAGCAGCTGGTTGGTATTTTCAGGACCCCTTTCTGCTTCTTGTCCTGGAAGCTCCATCTGATTAGGGTTGCAGTAGGGATGGAGGCAAAGTGGTCAGCAAAGGCTCAGAGAGAGGGAAATTGCTCCTGGATGATAATCATCATAACTGATACTTGCATTACTTTGGGGAGGTTTAAAATATACATCCAACCTTATCTTTAGAATAAGTACAACAGGCTTGGCGCCTGTGGCTCAAGTGGCTAAAGCGCCAGCCACATATACCTGAGCTGGCGGGTTTGAATCCAGTCCAGGCCAGCCAAACAACAATGACGGCTGCAACCAAAAAATAGCTGGGAGTTGTGGGCACCTGTAGTCCCAGCTACTTGGGAGGCAGAGGCAGGAGAATCGCTTGAGCCCAGAAGTTTGAGGTTGCTGTGAGCTGTGATGCCACAGCACTCTACTGAGGATGACAGCTTGAGGCTCTGTCTCAAAAAAAAAAAAAAAAAAGGAAGAATAAGTACAGCTAGGATGGTTTTTATCTTTATTGTTGCTATTGCTAATGTTATTTATTATGTAATGGAAATAGAAATGGAGATACAAACAGAAAAGGAAGCTGTGTTTTAGAAAAGTTCCATGACTTAGCCAATGTCCCATACTTAGTAAGTGGGAAGGCTTAGACTTGAATCTGGGACCTTGAACTCTATATCATTTTTTCTTTTCTTTCCTGTTGGCCAAGCTGAATACCCACTGACGGCTCAGCATTAGCTCACAATAAATTGTGGTAATTGTGTATTTGCTGCATTCTTCAGTTTTTAAGGTGTTAAGGCATGATGATTATCTGATTCTCTTCCCATTTTTCTTTTCTTTCTTTCATTTTTTTTTTGCAGTTTTTGGCCGGGGCTGGGTTTGAACCTGCCACCTCTGGCATATGGGGCCGGTGCCCTACTCCTTTGAGCCATAGGTGCTTCCCATCTCTTCCCATTTTTGATGCCTGAATATCAACTTTAGATGAGGCACAATCTCCAATGTAATCTTATTCTGCATATCTTCAGGTTTCTTTCTTTCTTAGCTTTTATTCATCCTGATGGGCAGAATCCAGTGTTAATCTTTCTCTCTTAGTGTCCTTTGTTGAGAAGTATTTTCACTGTGGGACACCTTCTCTCACTACTTCATAGGCAGCTTCTTTCTTCTCGGGAGGAAAGAAGAAAGCACGCTGTGCTAAGGATATGTCAAGTTTATTTCATCTTCTTTGGATATTTGAAGTTCCATAAAAAGACCAACTGTGTAGGGGCAGCACCCTTTCTGGTAGCGGTCTGTGCTGTTATCTTGAATGAATGAGGCCCATTTAAAACCACCTTCACTGGGTTTCTCATGAAAAGACTTGTAATATTAAAGGTTTTAAAATTTTATTTTAAAACTTTCTTTTTAAAGTCATTACAGTTTTATTTTTATCAGAGAAACACGTCTATGTTAAAAAATAAAAAGACAGAGTAGCTTATGATATCTAATGAGTTTTTTGCCCTCACTCCATCCTATCCTCAAACCTACTCACTAGGGGCAACCATTTATTTTAATTGTCTCCGTTTTTAGCTATTCTAGTTATTAGCTTTATAACTCTAAATACTGTAATTATATCTTTATTTTCTGATTTGTGATCATTAGAGAACTACTGGCTTCATCTACATTCCTAAGGATGGGAATTTATCTTCCTGGCATGACTTCTTCCTCTGTCCTTTTTTCTTCTTTAATATTATAAATTTCTTCTAATTTATAATATTAAAAAAATCAGCTATTGGTTCCTGTTCTAACTTTCAATAATATGTGTATATGTCTATCTTTTGCATCCACTTTTAATATTGAGTCCCTGTTTGTAGATGGATGTTTTATTTTATTATTTTATTTTTTTAAAATTTTTATTAAATTATAATTGTGTACATTAGTGCAATCATGGGGCACAATGTGCTGACTTTACATGCAATCTGAAATATTTTCATTGAACTGTTTAACATAGCCTTCATGGCCTTTTAATCACTATATTTAGACATTGGTATTCTACATTTAGTAAGTTTCACCTGTACCCTTCTAAGATGCACCATAGGTGTGATCCCACCAATCGCCCTTCCCCTACCCATTCTCCCCCCTCCCCTCCCTTCCCTTGCTCTTTTCCCCATATTCTTGTGCTATAATTGGGTTTTAGCCGTTATATGAAAGCTATAAATTAGCTTCATATTATGGTTGAGTACATTGGATACTTTTTCTTCCATTCTTGAGATACTTTGCTAAGAAGAATATCTTCCAGCTCCTGTAGATGGTTGTTTTAAAGCCACTAACTTTTTCCTCACACATTTTTCTGTCCCTCAACTTCTGGTGTAGAAAGCTCTCCATTTTCTAAATTGATAATAATGTCCTATTTTTGTAGCCATAAGTAATCTTGCTCATTTTATATAGGTTACTTCTTAAATCTGAGTACTGATAAAAAGCTTTCACACCATTTTGCTTACACAAATATGGGTTTCTGTGTCTGTTGCCTCTTCCATGCCACTTGGGGGGGAGAATGGCATCAAAGCCAAATAAAGCATCTTTTCTTGCACTTTAGCAATTTCTCAAAATGATGCAAGTGTTAGTTGGCTACATTTTGAGGTCATGACTCTTCTGAATGGTTTTTATGTTCCTTGTATGTTTTTAGTTGCCTTTCCCTTCTTTCAGATTTTCTCTTTGTCTTTGATTTTCTGCAGTTGAATCTGACGTGTTTAGGTGTAGGTGTTTTTGGTATTTGTCCTGCTCGTTCTTTGAGCTTCCTGGATCTGTACTTTGGTGTGTTTTATTAATTCAGAAAATTTTTCAGCCATTATTGCTTCAACTATTTGTTCCGATTTCGCTTTCTTTTTCTTCTGGAATGTCCATTATGAGTATTTATACCTTTTGAATAGTGCCACAGTTCTTGGATATTTGATCGCATCTTTTGTGTTCTTTTTTTCTCTTTGCTTTTAAGTTTGGAAGTTTCTGCAAACATATCTTTAAGCGCGCTGATTCATTCGTGGGCTTGGTCTAGTCCACTGGTGATCTCCTAGACAGCATTCTTTCTTTTCGTTATGATGTTTTTTATTTCTAGCATTTTCTTTTGATTCTTCCTTGGTTCCCATTTCTTTGCTTACATTTCCCACTTTCAGGCTGGCCACATTTCTCCATTATAACCCTTAATATATTAATCAGAGTTATTTTAATTCCAAATCTGATCATTCTATAATCTCTGCCATAGCTGGGTCTGGTACCCATGCTTGCTGTGTCAGGCTGTTTTTTAATTAAAAACATTTCTTAAAAAAAAAACAACTTCTTTTTGCCTTTTAGCATGTTTGTAATTCCTTTTTTTTTGAATGCCAGATAATGTATGATGTTTTGAGTAAAATAAATTGAGGTAGATAGGCCTGGTTAGCCTTTTTAGTGTGAGGTTTTATGTTTATCTGTTTAGAGGTTAGACTGTGTTTTCTGTTTGCTGGACACCGGTGGTTAAAATTTCTGGGGTCCTTGTTCTTGTCTCCCTGGCTGCCTTGGGATTTTCCTAGAGATTTTTGAAATAGTATATGAGGCTTACAGTTATTTTATCTGTAGTTTTCTGTTTTTATGCAGGAGCCTGATTGATATGATGGTAAGATGTCGAGGGAAGGGAAGTTTCTATAGTCTAAGGTTAGGTTTCAGTCTTTACTAAGCCTGAGCTGAAAATTTCCTTTTCTCCATCCCGGAAATTTCCTTCTCCATGCTAGAAGTGGGCATTTCCTTTCCCCCGACTGGGAAGACTTTGGTATTAACTCTTGTAAAATAGTTCCCCTTGAGGATAGGCCTTCTTAAGGAGAACAGGGAACTCTGGACTACTTAAAAATGGTAACATTTCTTCTCTATCAGAAGCATAAGAAAATTTCTTTCAGGTCTTCACAGAGAGAACGTGGTTGGGTTCCTGGAAGTAAAACTCAAAAGCTGTGGGGGCCCCCCTTGGAGTTTTTAACACTCCATCTAGCTGCCTCAAGACTCCAATAATTTGTCAATTACACTTGCAAGCTTCTTACCAACTCAGCTCCAGTCTGGTCTTCTGTCCTGGGCTGTGATCCTCTGTCTCTGCTGCTC
>CAUYRH010010810.1:0-80843 GCA_963574655.1 Perodicticus potto | reverse complement strand
AAATACAAGTCACTAGGGCATCCTGTCCCCCACAGGTAATGTCTGAAAGAGGAAAATCAAACCTTCCCACTACAACAAAACCAGGGTATCACCTTTGAGGGTCCTCGGGTGATTTGTCCAGTTCAAGAGTTCCAAACCAATGGGCCCAAGCAGCACCCACGGTCGAGCTGGAGAGTGCCAAAGTTATCCAGCAACTAAATATTAGAGGAGTCTACTGGTAGCTCAAAGGTGGCCTGAGCACCTCTGGTGCACCGAGGAGTCAGAAAGGCCTGTCCAGTAGAAGGTTTGGAGCAAGGGCGGTGATGCCTCTTTCCCCATCTTGCTCACCCTTCACCACTGGACTCTGGTAACCCCAGTCTCTGGTAGCCCTACCGGCAGTCTCTGTTAACTCAGTCTTTGTGGCCAAGTTCTGTCCTATAAGCAAATGTGCCAGAGCTATGTGCCTGCCAGAGTCAAAGTAAGGTCCCTGCCTCCTCCTCGTGGTTACCTCCCTCTGCCACCATCCAGCAGTGAAAGCTGAAGCCTGCCTGCCTCAGGCTCTCAATGGCAGCTGGAGAAAGTTCCATGTGAGCTCAATCTAAACCTGAAATTTGTTTCCTTGGAGTAGAAGCTTGCCTCTGCAGGGAAGATGTGCAATTATCTATCTCTTCTCTCCATTCGGCTCCACTCCTTCAGCTTTGTTGGGTTCTTTCTGGCCGTTATCTCTCCCTCTGGACTGGAGCTTCTGTTGAAAGCTGGCTCCAGTCAGCTTTCATCCCCTTGTTCTGATGATGAGGGAGAATTGGGCTAAACATCCATCATTTCTGCCATCATGCTCTGCCTCGCGGGAGAAAAGGTTTTTAAAGATAGTTTGGTGGGCAAAGAACTAGGCAACTGCTGATTGGCTAGGGATGAACTCAGAGGGTTGGGAAGCAGAAATTGTCTTTTTGTAGTGAATTAGTTCCTGGATGGGGGTCATAAGACTAGTTGAGTCAGTTCCTTGGTATGGGCCACTGGTGTGGGTGGTACACCAGAATGTAGGACCTGGAAGATAACTCAAAAACTGGTCTCAGGTTTCACAAGGGTGATACTATCAATAGTTCCTTGTCAGAAAGTCTGTGGTATTCACTGAAATCCAGAACGTCATGGATATCTGTTGTGTGTCCAACCCCATTGGACAGAAAGCTCTTCAGAAGCTAGCAATTGGCTGCAGCCGTTTGGGGATTCACAGGCTCTCACTTCAGGACCGAACCTCGGTGACCCCTACACTGGCTCAGCTTTCCCACCTGTCTTCATGCTCATGTGGCTTTCAGGGACAGCAAAGAGAGGACAGCTGTTTTTGTTTTCTTAATGCACACATCTCTGATGTCAGAAAGAAGAGAGAACTTAAAGCCAGGGCTTAAGAGTAAGAGTGGGCTGGTGCAGCCCTGGGGAGGGGAGAGGACCCAGGTACAGCCCCCGATGCCTAGAGGCCACAGAGAGAGACAGACCGTGGCCATGGGCTGTGTGGGACAGGAAGGTGGAACAAGACCCTTGCATAAAGCTGGGTATATGGAAGGAGTGCCTTCCTGACAGAAAAGGCAGGACCAGAAGAACTCACCAACTGGCTCAGAGAAATAGTAACTAAGCCTGTAGAGAAATCTCACCTCAATCATGCTCCACAAGTGGAAGTTAAGAAAAAGAAAAATGAAAATACATGGTAAAAACAAAGATTAATTGACCGAATTCACCAATTAAGAGACATTCTCAGATTGAAGAAAAGCAAATTTACATGTACATGCTATTCACAAAAGATACATCTAAACCAATTCAGAAAGACTGAAAATAAAAGCCTGGAAAAGAGAAGTATCAGGCAAATACTAACCAAGAAGGAAAAACCTGGGTATTATTAAATTATCTGACAAAAATGAGTCCTGAATAAAAATACGAGCACCACAACAAACCACTCATTAGAATCATAGCAGTAAAGTATGCAAAGCAAAACCTGCCAGAAATACAAAGAAAAACAATCCCACAACCACAGTAGGAATTTATACATATCCCAATTACAAATTTTTAGATCAAGCAAAGAAAAATAATTAGTAAATATATAGATTATATTTTTTTTAACAAGTTTGATCTACTGAACACATAGAACCCTATACTTAACCTTTAGAAAATACACTTTAATACTTAGAATATTTATAAAACCTGACTAGGTCATAAAGCAAGTCTTGACAAATACTGCAGACTATCTTAACCACATTCTCTAACACAATGCAATAAAATCAGAAACTACAGGGGGGATGGGATGCAAATTAGAGCAATCTCCACTTTCTGCCCCGGTTCTCTGAGCACAGAGAAGTCTACTGACCTAAAATTATTACTATATCTATGTAGAGAGAAGATGCAGAAAAGCCTGAAGACTTACAGAGGACATGGAACGGTTATGACATTTAATATCAAGAACAGAACAGCCAACCATAGGAGGAAAACAAAACCTGCCTGCAACATGTGCCTTCTGTGATACAAGCATTAGGGATATCCCAGGGAACGGGGAAGTCCTGACATAACCTAAGTATGGTCACGTGCTGCTGAATGAAGGGGAGACCTTCTGAGAACTTCTTTGCTGTGGCTACACCACAGAGTGTGCACAAACAAACCCAGGTCAGAAAGCCTCCCACACACTGAGCCGGCAGACCTCGACAGCCCACTCCTGTATTCAATATGGTAGGCAACTATAGCACAATGGTCAGTATTTGTGTACCCAGACTTATCTAAACATAAAAAAATGGTATGCTAAAAACACAGCACTATAATCCCCAGGACTATCACTGCCCACACAGTCAGCAGTTAACTGAACTGTCATGTGGTGCAAGACTAGATGATTCTCACCAGGGAATGCCACTAAAACTTTCGTTTTTCTTAGCCTAAGACAATTAAAACATTTCATGACTATTGTTTTCCAAAGGCAATTATCTGACTTTGTTTTGTTTTTCCTTACTGGTAATCTCTCAAAGAGCTGAGGCCTGAAGGCAAGCTAGTATGTTATCATACCTTTGGTCCATCACTGGCAGTCTAGGTAATCAAGATTCATTACCAGGTACACCTTCCTGTCCGAACATGAATTGCGAAAAAGGTCTTTCCTCTTTGGGGCAGCTGTTCACTGCTGCTGCTAAAATGCAGCATTATAAGTATTTGATTTATCAAGATAAATAGATGAAGATCAAACTCTAGCATAATCACTTTTCAAACTGCTTGTGAGCATTTAAAGGGGTGAAAGATAATGAGGAGAAATGTTCCCTTAACTAAAATTTGAAATCTAATGAAAATTTAGGGGAAATTCTTTAAATTTAGTTAAACAATTTACTAAAAATATTTTCTACACTTACATATGATTTCCTAAACATCATTCAATTACAATGTTTCTGAGCTACCAACTGCTTGTAAAATTTTCCCCAAAGTAGTTAACATCAACAAGATACAGTCATCAGTGCCACTCAAAGCCTGCTCTGTGTTTATTTGTGTATCTTTCCTCATTCTGATCCATTAAATCTTTCTATTACCAGACAAAAGCAGTGTCATACACATAAAATGAAATTATTACTTCATTTGTACATCAAGATGAACATCTCCCTTAAACATTATATAGCCCAACACAGCTTATGAATAGGGGATCTAATTTCATGAAAAAGAAGGATTTGAACAGAGACAGATTTTAAAATACATATGCTAGAAACTACTATCACTACTCAAAAACATGGGGGTGTTACATGAAGCATTTCCTTGTTTCTGCTTCTCTGAAATTATCCAGAAGACTCAAAGATAATCTCACAATAGAATTACAGTGTGAAGACTCCGAGAATTGTTATTCTCGGATTAAGTTCTTAAGCTATTCTTACTAAATGTGACCCTACAGATGAGGAAGTGAATGCACCAAGGGGGAAGAAGGCTGCTCACCATGAAAGGAAGTGGATGACCCCTTCCCATCTGAAAGATGGACAGGTGTTTGGAAATCTCAAGAAGCCTGGTTTGAAATTGTCTAAGACTTGTCAGTTTCCAGTTCTTACTACTGATATGATATTTTGTGACCACCAATGCAGCAAAGGGAATGACCTATCTGAGACAGCAGGGCAGGGCACAAATTACACTCAGAGTGAGGCAGGACACACAAACACAGCAGTCAGATGAAAGCAGGGCAAACAAGACCAGACCATGGAACAACTGTCCAGCCAGAGGAGTGAGGCAGCAGTATGCAGCGTGCTGGGGTGTGTGGTGCAAAGGGGTGTGCGGCATGCTGGGGTGGGCGTCACAACCCCCTCAGCTTGTCCATCACATTCACGGCACTCTTTCTGCATTATCACCCACCCGCAAAAGGGCTCTGTGGGTCAACCACAGGGCAGAGATACTCAGTGAATCTAGGAATTCAATTAGCTCAACAAACCTATAAGCAACACTTTCTTTTTTTTTTTTTTTTTTTTTTTTGCAGTTTTTGGCCAGGGCCGGGTTTGAACCCACCACCTCTGGTATATGGGACTGGTGCCTTACTCCTCTGAGACACCGGTGCTGCCCAACACTTTCTTTAAATGTAGGCTCTGCAGGAAGATTGTACTAAGCATTAGACATACAGAGGTGAGAAGAAAGATGCATACAAGGACACTAAGAGTCTCACTGCGATCTCAACCAAATCTGGTACATGACACTTTTCCCAAGTGCCTGCCAAATGAATTAAATGGGCTGTCCTCTGCTTTTTACTCCTCTCCCTTCTCAGATCCAATTCCTTCTAAATGGGCCAATGGGCAAGTTTAGATGCAACTGAAATGTAAATGCAGTTGGCAAAGAAAAGCACACATCCCTCATTTTCTCAAACCTTATTGTGCAAAGAAAAAAAGGTTAAGGTGGTGATCCACAATAAAAGAATTTATCTGTGGAAAATAAGGAACTGAGAAAGAATATAGATGTCATTTTTGACTAAAGGCAAATCCAACAGTTGCATACTGCATTTCCATTCACCTAGTCATCCAGCACAGAAGCTGTCTGTAGCCTGTGCCAGCATCACTGGGAGAGCTGCCGGTGGGGCTGGGAGAAGATGTGCGCTCTCAGTACATGGGGCTGGTGCCCTACTCACTGAGCCACAGGCACCACCCAAAATATGTGTTTTAAAAAAACATGTGTTTTCCGATGGTCTTACGTGACCCCTGTGAAGGGGTTGTGACCCACAGGTTGAGAATCGCTGCCTTATAGCAAACTTTTTTTGTGTCTGTGGAATCTTCATAATACTTACAAACCTACTCAAAAGCCAATCTTGGTAACAGAAAGCTGCTCTAGTAACTGGTGAAGTGGTAACCCTCCACAGGGTTGGAAGGAGACCCCTGACTGCACTGGTAAGAGATTAATTAGAATGGCTACACAGTTGGAAGAAGCCACAAAAAAGAAAAGGAGAGACGATTAAAAGTCATTTTGGCAGCAGCTTTTGTTTTTTGTTCAAAAGGAACAGACAAGACTTTATGGGCAAGTCACTTAGGGCCATGTTTGTAGTCCTACCTACTTTGCAAGCTGATCCTACCAAGACTGAGAGCTTTATACTCAGTGGCCATGATGCAGCAGTGTCTGGATTTCTGAAAAGGATGAGGTTGAGGGGCAGGGGGGACAATTACTGAGTGCTAAGCATTGTGTCAAGAACTTAAGCTAGTGCTAAGCATTGTTAAACTTTACTTTTATTACCTTGTTTAATTCTTCTAAGCCCTGTAAAGTGGATTTTCTTATTTCCATTTTATAGCTAAAGGCTCCAAGAGGCTAAATAAAAAACCACCTCCAAGTCCATCATCATACCAACTGGGTTTCCTTCAAGTGGCTAAAACAACCTTAGAGATTACTTGGGTATTTTAACTAGTTGAAAATGAAATTAGATACTAATAATTAATTTGTAAGTATTTCTTATAAAATGGATTCATGAGTTTTCTTCTGTGTGCTGAGATCTTTTCCAAAAAGAAAAGAAGAAAAAAATGTTTTCTCTTTACAGAAATTTATCTTTCCTTTATTCATTTAAACCAAATCATGGACGCTTGCTCATAGATCAAACAGCACTGAAGGACCATCTTCATTGCGACTCCCTCAGGAGCATCACTGGGCTGTGAACACTAAAATGCCCTGACAAGCACCCCAGGAAGGCCACTGTGCCAGGCTTCTCTAGCTCCAGACTCTGAAGGTTTGTTCCCGTGATTGCCCTGTGCTGTCTAGATGCTGTCACACTGCAGGGGGTCCACTGTTGAATCCAACTGCTAAATCTATCTGCATTACTTAGCACGAGTGAGCATTTAGATGGCAAGTTTTACTTTAAGTCAGAAAGGCAGACTGGTTGCCAGCACAACAGCCCCATCTTCTGGTTGGTGAGACAGAATGAAGACACGGTAAAGTCACCACTGGAGCTAAAAGCATTTCAAGTTTTATAACCCAGAAAGGGGGCAAACTAGAAAATTTAGTTTCTGTAAAACCCAAGCAATGTCAGTAGCAATTCAATACTCTCATCATCGACCAATCCAAGAACAGAAAATATTTTCACTGTATGTCACTAGTGGTTGCCATGTCACTTATGGAACGCTTCAGCCACTCCCAGCCCTCTCACATTGGAAATCATTACGCCTATGGAAGTTCTTCAACAAGTCTTTAGAGTCACATACAGCCCCTTAGTGTGTAAACAGGCTCTCTGCTATTCACAAAGTCCTAATGTGCTGGGGGTAGCAACTAAGAATCAGAACCTTCCCAGCATATCTCCCAGTGGTACCTGTTAGTAGTTAGGGAACATCACCCTCCCTTAGGGTTCTAACAAGTTCAGGAATAGATTTACCATCACCTTATCCTCCTGAAGTGTAGGACTCCTTGGTAGATAGTATTGGAGATGGAACCTAAGCCTGAGATCTAATTGGGACTCCTCATTATGGCTGATGCCATCCTTGTGGAAATCACGACCATAAGACCCCATTAGTCAGGAGCCTTGACAACTAGTGGCAAAGAGCCTCAGAACTCCAAACTATTCCTTAATTTTTTACAAAATCAATTTCATAATATTTCAAAAAGAGGCTCTAGCAGATGGTTTCCAGGGCTGCCTTCTTTCCTGCATTGTCCAGTGGCCCTGGGGTGTGAGCCTCTTCTGAGGCTTACCTATCAGTGAAGGAATCCATTCTCCTCCAATACGGGGGACCAAGATGTGGAGATGCAGAGCGGGCCAGGTTGCAACAGCAATGTTCCCTCTGGAGAGAAGCAGAGTTTCCTCCTCATCCATAGACATGGAAGGGTGGAGAAAGGATGAGCACTTCTTCCACATGAGGTGACATGAGTCTTGAGAGGTCCCTAAGGTGGCAGAGCTTCCTCCTCCCCTTTCTAACACCTGCCAGAGCGCTTTGCACACACGAAAGAAAATAATTCTTCATTAAATGAAGACTTAAATTTTCTCCTAAACTATCTGAATTCAGACAATATTGATCATGATCCACAACAAAAATACATTTTTATTACCATCTACTACACATACATACATATCTGTATGTACAGATTTAACTCTAAAAAAAGTTATATTAAAAAAGCCAAACTTACTCTATTATATGGGATACACTCTGATGTTTTCTAATTTCTTCCTTTTTAAAAAAATGCTGATTACAACTCAACAATTATTTCACAACCCATTGAGGGAATGTGGCCCACAGTTTTCAAACACTGTCATAAATCTCCACTTTCATCCCTAACTCTGTTAGAGAGTTCCTCTCTTCTCTGTTGCCCCAGAATTGCCCGATCACAAGGCTTAGCCTCAAAGCCTTCCCAAGCTCTGTGCCCAGCACTGTCCCAAATTCCAAGGATGTAAGATAATGACTATGATGTAGCCCCTACTTCAAGAAGCCAAGTCTACTGGATCAGACAAATTACCATTATATGATATACTTTAGCTCAGTCATCTCCTCTTCCACTGAACACAGAAACACTTGCCATCTGCATTCAATCATTTATTCAATCACTCATTCCCTAACTTGACTCACTGCAGCACCATTTGTGTAAATAACATTTAAATTTGTCAGAAGGTGAATCTATCTAATAGGGTTTCTGTTTTTGCACTCTTGTTTGCCAAGAGCCAATTTTCATGAACTCTAAATTAGGAACTGAAACGCACAGTCACTGATTTTTGGAGTTAATGTCCCATTTATTACCTTGTGTAGCATTTATAGATATGGCAGGTTCCCAGATATATTCAGTTTGGCCTCAGCCTCTTAGAAAAGGCTAGGAACTACAGTAAATCCAAAGACCAACCTTTTAGAAACTTAAAAATAAATAGAACCTACTTGAATATATCCATCTATTTCATCTATTTTTGACTCTGTGCTGCAAAGCCACCTGATATATGTGGAAAAGAGTACCAGCAGGGGTGCCACTGAACAACAGCTAGGTTTTCCCAGGGCAGTTTCCTGTATGGTTGACCAATTTGGTACTTAATACTTGGAAATTCTTTCAAATGCCCCAGACTTTTCAAAGAAACTGATTAGAAGCAATATTTTATTTTATTTTTGTAGAGACAGAGTCTTCACTTTATCACCCTTGGTAGAGTGCCGTGGCATCACACAGCTCATAGCAAGCTCTAACTCATGGGCTTAAGTGATTTTCTTGCCTCAGCCTCCCGAGTAGCTAGGACTACAGGCGCCCGCCACAACACCCGGCTATTTTTCTGTTTTGCAGTTCAGCCAAGGCTGGTTTGAACCTGCCACCTTTGGTATATGGGGCTGGCGCCCTATTCAATGAGCCATAGGTGGTGCCCTAGATGCAATATTTTATAATTTGCTTCAACCAAAAAGAAACATACCCTAAATCAACCTGACAGCAAGATTTAAGCAAAGGATAAGATTCAAATTCCTACTTATTTATTTATTTTTTTTTTTAGAGACAGGATCTTTTTCTGTCATCTAGGCTAGAGTGCACTGACATCACTGTAGCTCACTGAAACCTCAGACACCTGGGCTCAAGCAGTCCTCCTGTCTCAGCCTCCTGAGTAGCAGGGACTACAGGTGTGTACCATCATGCTAGCTAATTTTTAAATTTTTTGGTAGACTCAAGGGTCTCCATATATTGCTGAGACTGGTCTTGAACTCTTGGCCTCAATTGATCCTCTCTACTTGGCCTCCCAAAGTGCTAGGATTACAGGTGTGGGCCTCTGTGCCTGGTCCAAACCTGTGTTTGCACCTTCTAACTTCTCTTCCTATTACCTCCCTGCACGTACCCCCCATTCTGGGTACACCAAAGGACGTGCTGGTCCCACTCTTCACCAAAGCTTTCTCTGCCTTCCTGCAATAGTCAAACTCCAACTCATTAATGGAGGATATGCACAGGTACCACCTCCTCCAGGAGCCTCCCTGCTGGCCTCTTCTCCATCTCTGTGCAAGTTTGAGCTAGTCTCCCTCCCCAGCAACTTCCCTTTATCACAGCATTCAGTACATCCTGATCCACTAGTTGTCTATTCAACTGTCTGCATCACAAGATAATATTGCATCTTTATTCCCCATCTAAATTTAGTCTTTCAGTCCTTCAACAGCAGGCAGGCAAATATTTATGCAAAGAATAACACTGCAGGTCACAAATGAAAGCCAGCATTTAAAAAATCCTGCAAAATAATTTCTTAATTATTCTATTCTTTGTGTTTCTATAAAGAACATTGAGCATATAAACATAAAGTATCTAGCAATATACAAGGATAAATACAACTGTTAATAGTGGATACCTCAGAAAAAAAAATTTTCTTTTCCTTCATTTTGAGACAGAGTCTCACTATGTCGCCCTCGGTAGAGTGCCGTAGTGTCACAGCTCACAATAACCTTAAACTCTTGGGCTTAAGTGATTCTCTTGCCTCAGCCTCCCAAGTAGCTGGGATTATAGGCACCCGCCACAATGCTCATCTATTGTTTTTTGTTGTTGTTGTTATTTTTATCATTGTTGTTTGGCAGGCCCAGGTTGGGTTTGAACCCGTCAGCTCCGGTGTATGGGGCTGGCGCGTAAGCTGCTGAGCTACAGGAGTTGAGCCTAGAAAAAGAATTTTTAATTATTAAAGAACAAATGTTTATACTCTATCTAAAAGTACAATTACAAAAATTCACACTTAAGACCCTGCTTACACTATAAAGTGATTCAAATTTCTTTGGAGCATTAATAGACATTAATAGGCATTAATTATTCAAAGTAATAATGTCCTATAACTTGTTCCTTTGTTTTGCTACATGTTATGATAATTTGTTTCTTTTCTTTATAAATAACAAAAGAGAATTTGTGTGTGTGGGGTAAATCTCGTTTTCAAAGTTTAATTTTAATATGTCACTTTTCCCCAACAATGTAGCAGCTTTGTATTGACCTCTGAGGCAATTTGAAAAGTCTCTGGGAAGTTTCCCCCATTGCTCCAATTCATGTGCAGAAAGGATGAAAGATCTTCCAAATAACTGGACCATATAATACAAAGTTTTATTACTAAACAATTATTTTAAGTCATGTTTGTTTTTAATATGTGTAATCATACCACCTGAAAAAAACTCATTAATACCTAGATGTATTAACTTATACGTAAGTTATATAGAAGTTAATGTAAAACTCTGGTCTGATGGGCTTGGGTGGGTCACCACCATCAATTGTAAGTTATTTAACACTCTAGTGATACTGGCATTTGCTGGCATTTTTGTTAACATAATGAAGTGATATTCATTTGGCTAAACTGAAGTATGGGCTTCTCTCCAAGATAAACAAATACATTTCTTATATTTCTAAAGAACAGAAAGGCTGTAAAAACACTCAACAGTGGAAGTGTTATCAACAAATACCACAAATCAAAAATGTTTAATATTAAGAAAATGCCATGAAAACTATGTTAAACAGTTTGATGAAAATATTTCAGATTATATATGATGTCAGCACATTGTGTCCAATGACTATACTAATGTACACAGCTATGATTTAATAAAAATTAAAAAAAATGTTTAATATTCACCTTTTTGGAATAACACATCTAAACCAAAAAACTTGAAGGACAATTCAGAGATACTAATGCTATAATTTCATGATTAAAAGAAGATATGATAAAATACTTATAGTCAGCCATAAGAAGGAGCTATAGTAACTCCCCCTTACCCATGGTCTTGCTTTCTGAGGTTTAGTTATCAAGTGCTGTAAAGATGTTTTGAGAAAAAGGGAAACCATATTCAAATAACTTTTATTAACAGTTCTATTTTGTTCTTAGTTATTGTTGTTAACCTATTTTGGTGACTAATTTATAAATTAAATTTTGTCAAAGGTGTGTATATATAAGGGGAAAACATAATATATAGAGAGAGAGAGTTTAATACTATCTGTGGTTTCAGACATCCGGTGGGTGTCTTGAACTACAACTTCTTGGTTAAGGGGGACTACAACACTTTCCCATACTAAGAATTTTAAAAGCAAGATGTTTCCCTATGCTGTGCTCCTTTACTTATTAAAAAAATGATACTTTTTTAGTCTAAATTTAAATATGTATACATAGGTAATACTTATTTATTATGAAAAACATCTGAAGATAAAGAAAAACATAAGAACATAAAATTCACCTGTAATTCCATCACACTAAGAGTTGTACCAGTAACAAACTAATAATCTGATTTAGACATGTATATAAAAAGTCCTCCAGAAACATTTAACTTATACTTCAAATATGCTAAAATTAGATTTCACTTTTTAAAATAGTGAGGTTGTAGACAATAAGAATCATAAAGAGAAAATAATGTAAAGATTAGCACAACTAACCTATTTAATCAACCAGTTCATCATATCTACTTACAACCATAAGAACAAGAACAAAATTCGAAGCCTCAGAAATAAGAATCAGAGAGCCACAATGTTTAAACTGAGTCATCATGTTTAGCTGCTCAGTGGCCTGAGAGAAACAGGCAGATCAATCTTACTACTTTAAGTTCTCTATTATTGCCAGCACGCTAAAATATTAATCAAGAGTTAACTACAACTGTGCACTAAATCAGGTACAAGGGTACCTGCTTTCTAAAGTAGGCTGCATAACCTTTAGAAGTATACGTGAAAAAAGCAACAACAATAAAACCTATAACCACATTCAAAGACACACAAAATTATCTGAGTAAATGAAGAGACTTGTATTCCTTTTCATAAAGACTGACTACATCTAAACAAAGATGTAGATGGAGTTAATAAAAACACTTATGAAAATTCCAACAGGCTTTTTTGAGTGGCACCAAGAAAATGATTCTAAAGTTCAATAAGAAGAATGAAAAGCTTTAGAAGTCAGGAGCCTTCACCACTTACAAAAATTGATTCAAGATGGATAAAAGATTTAAATCTAAGGCAGGAAACAATTAAAATCCTAGAAGAAATTGTGGGGCAAACCCTTGAAGATGTCGGCCTGGGCAACAATTTTATGAAGAAGACGTCCGTGGCTACTGCAACAACAACAAAAATAAACACATGGGACTTAATTAAACTGAAAAGTTTCTGCACAACTAGGACACAACAATCAAAGCAAATAGAAAACCTTCAGAATGGAGAGAGGAAAGGAGCAAGGGGGGTGGGTTCTTGGTGTGCACCACACCTTTTAGGGGCAAAACATGATTGTAAGAGGAACTTTACCTAACAAATGCAATCAGTGTAACCTGGTTTCTTGTACCCTCAATGAATCCCCAACAATTGAAAAAAAAAAAAAATGAAAACTTTCAGAATGGGAAAAGTTATCTGCATATTACGAATCCGACAAAAGCTTGGTAACTGGATCTATAAAGAACTCAAATTAATCAACAACAACAAAAAGAGCAAACAACCCCACCTATCACTGGGCAAGAGACATGAACAGAATTTCTTCACTAAAGAAGAGAGATGAATGGCTAACAGACATATGAAAAAAGGCTCATCATTCTGAATCATCAGAAAAATGCCCATCAAAACCACCCTGAGATATCACCTAACCGTAGTCAGATTAGCCCACATCCCAAAGCTGCAGATGCTGGCGTGGATGTGGAGAGAGGGGAATACTTTTACAGTGTTGGTGGGACTGCAAACTAATATAGCCTCTTTGGAAAGAAGTATGGAGAATCTTCAAAGAACACCAATTGGATCTCCCATTTGACCTGGCAATCCCACTACTAGGCATCTACCCAGAAGAAATAAAAATCATTTTATCATAAGGACATTTGCACTAGATTGTTTATCACAGCTCAATTGACAATTGCCAAGATGTGGAAACCACCTAAATGCCCATCAGTTCAGGAATGGACTGACTAACTGTGGTATGTGTATACCATGGAATACTATTTAGTCATGAAAAGGTGGTGACTTCAAATCTTTTGTATTATTCTGGATGGAGTTGAAACATTCTTTTCAGTAAAGTAAAGCAGATGATCCAACTCATCTCCTTAGAGGAGAAAAATTCATTTCAATTCAAGTTTGGGGTACTCCCACTGAATGAGCACAATGTAGGCGTGTATGGCACACCTTTGGGGAACAGGACATAACTACAAGATGGACTCTACCTAACAAATTCAAATATTGTGATTTGGTTGTTTGTCACTCACATTAACCCAAGAGAAAAAAAAAAAAAAGTCAGGAGTCCTAAAATTGTTAAGTATCCAATAAAGAATTGATTAAATAAATGATACACTCATATAACAAAACAATATTTAATTAAATACACCAAAAAATGTAAGGAAGAGTTGCTGTATAGACATAAAGAACTGTTGAGTGAAATGAAAACTAAAACAATATGCACTCCATAAATACGTACAATTACTATGTCAGCTAAAAAATAATATACAAAGTATAAGATGGATACACTACATACTTAAATATCATATATATAAAACTAAGAGGTAAACCTCAAATATTATTATTTGTTTTGAGACAGAATCTTACTTTGTTGCCCCTGGTAGAGTGTCATGGCATCATAGCTCACAGCAACCTCAAACTCTTGGGCTCAAGCAATTCTCTTGCCTCAGCCTCCCAAAGAGCTGGGACTACAGGTGTCTGCCACAACGCAGCTATATTTAGAGATGGGGTCTCGCTCTTGCTCGGACTGGTTTTGAACCTGTGAGCTCAGGCAATCCACCCGCCTCAGCCTCCAAGAGTGCTGGGATTACAGGCATGAGCTATCACACCTGACCAAAACCTTAAACGTTATATGCAATTATCTTTGTTACTAAACAGAAGGGCACTAGATAATTTTTCCTTATTTTTCTATTTAGTTTTTAATCTATTAATAAAAATAAAATATCACTTATATAATATTAAGAAGGGGAAAATTAGTTGTTTTGTAGGGTTTTTTTTTTTTATGAGCATCACAGACCCACTCATTTTACTTCTTCAAAATTTATTTTAAGAAACGAATCCTACAAAACTAATTTTTCCCTTCTTAATATTATACAAGTATACAAGATATTTAAGTGTGTAGGGTATTTATCTTATACTTTGCATATTATTTTTTAGCTGACATAGTAATTGTATGTATTTAAGGAGTGCATATTGTTTTAGTGTTCTTTTCACTCAACAGTTCTTTATGTCTATACACCAACTCTTCCTTTACATTTTTTGGTGTGTTTAAGTAAATACTGTTTTGTTATATGAGTATATCATTTATTTAATCAATTCTTTATTGGATACTTAATTTTAGGACTCCTGACTTCTTTTTATTTTCTCTTGGGTTAAGAGACAACATGTAGAATGGAAGACTCTTCACCGTACAAGGGGCTAATATCCAGACTTTGTAAGAACTCAAATAACCTGGCAGCAAGAAGACCCAAATAATCAAATTAAATAGTAGGCAAAGGAAGTAAATAGACCTTTTTCAAAAGAAGACATATAAATAGCCAACAAACATATGAAAAAAATGCTCAGCATCACTAATTATCAGGGAAATTCAAACAAAAAAAATGAAGTATCATTTCATCTTGGTTAGAATGGCTAGTAACAAGAAGACAAAAATGACAAATGTTACCAAGGATGTGGAAAACAGGGAACTGTTAGACACTGTTGATGGGAATGAAAATTAATACAGTCATATTGAAAAACAGTATGGAACTTTTGCAAAAAAACTAATAGAATTACCATATGATCTAGTAATAGCCCTACTGGGTATTTATCCAAAGCAAAAGAAACAGTGTATTGAAGGGGCAGGTACATCCCATGTTTATTGTAGCACACTATTCATGACATCAACCTAAATGTCCACTGACAGATGAATGGGTAAAGAAAATGTGGTATACACACAATGGGATACTAGTCAGCCACAAAAAGATAAAAGCCACATGTTCTCACTCATAGGGGGAGCTAAAAGAAGTTTTGAACTCAACTAACATAGGAAATAGAGAACAGTACTGTGGGCATTAGAAGTTGGGAAAGGTAGAGGGGCAGGGAAGGATGGGGAAAGATGGACTACCAGATACAAAATTACAGCTGGGAGATGGGAGAAAGGAATTCTCGTGTTCTATTTCACCACAGGCTTATTATAGTTAATTGTGACTTATTGTATATTTTCAAAAAGCTAGAAGAGAGGATTTTGAATGTTTCCAACACAAAGAAATGATAGATGTTTGAGGCAATGGATATGCTAATTAACCTGATTTGATCATTATACATGGTATACAGGGATCAAAATATCACTCTGTATCACACAGTTATGTACTATTATTATCTAACAAATAGAAGGGAAAACTGTTATGAAAATATTCATCTAGACACAGTGAAACAACTGAAAGGAAATATTAACCCAAATTTTACTAGCATTCATGTTTATGTTGTGAAATCATAGTTGAATTGCTTTATTCTTTATATTTTTAGGTATTTTTCACATTTTCAACAATGAGTGGAATTACTTTCAAAATTAGGAGTGGGAGAGCACAACAAAATCAATTTTTTTTTTTTTAGAGACAGAATCTCACTTTATCGCCCTTGGTAGAGTGCTGTAGTGTCACAGCTTACAGCAAACTCCAGCTCTTGGGCTTAGGCGATTTTCTTGCCTCAGCCTCCCGAGTGCTGAGACTATAGGTGCCCGCCACAATGCCTGGCTATTATTTTGTTGCAGTTTGGCCAGGCGAGTTCGAACCCACCACCTTTGGTATATGAGGCCAGCGCCTTACTCACTGAGTCATAGGTGCTGCCCCCCCAAATCAATTTTTTATAAGTGCTTACTGCAATTAAATTTGATATTTACTGAATATTTTGATAGTGCAACACAGAGCAAACATTCTCAGATCTAGATAACACAGGTCCTAACAAAAATATGCCAGGGATTTAGATAAAAAACATGAAAATTCAGTCTCTATGGAGCACAAGCCACTACATCTTTTCTGGTTTGGTTCTAACTGCCAGGGGACATGCTGATACTTTAAATATCAAGGACTTGGGAATCCTCTGGCAGTTACGAAGGTTTTTGTTCTGTTCTCATACCAATTAAATGCCATAAAGAATATAAGTTATTGTCATGCTCTTAAATCTGTCTGGTAAAGATTTCATAGCAGAGATACATAAGACTGCTAATTCTCAAAATTAAACACATTAGTGGAACTGGAAAACAAGAAGGTTCTTAATAAATAGTATTAAAAATTTCCACAGTGCTTTTGATGAATTAAGTGATTTAGAAAACTTTTAAAAAGTCAGTTGCTCTTAAGTTTTCACGTCAGAAGATATCTACATAAAACATACAGACATTCATGCACTTTACTAATGATTTTCCTTTAGCAAACTGATGTGCTCTACAGCCACTACTGTAAAAATATTGCCTGCATAAAAAGAAATACAGTTGGCCTCCCCAGGTCCTATGCATGTGGATTCAACCAACATGGATGAAAAATATTAGGAAAAAAAAGTTAGCTGGGCATGGTGGCATGCTGTCTGCAGCCCTAGCTATTCAGGAGGCTGAAGCAAGTGTCTTGCTCAAGCCCAAGAGTTCAAGGCTGCAGGGAGCTATGACTGTGCTACTACTCTCCAGCCTGGTCAACAACAAAAAAATAATTATGTCTGAAAAAAAAAGTCTGCACTACACACATACAGAATTTTTCAGTCATTGTTCCCTAAACAATATCGTATAACAACTATTTACATAACATTTGTGTCGTATTAGGGAATATAAGTAATTTAGAGATTTTTTTATTATTAAATCATAGCTGTGTACATCAATGCAATTATGGAGTACAATGTACTGGTTTTATATACATTTTGAAATACTTTCATCAAACTGGTTAACACAACAATCACCTCATTTTCTTAGTTATGTTAAGACATTTATATTCTACACTTAGTAGATCTAACATGTACCCTTGTAAAATGCACCATAGGTGTGGTTCCACCAATTACCCTCCCTCCACCCTCCCTTTCTCTTCCCCTCCTCTTTCCCCTGCTTGGGCTATAGTTGAGTTATAGCTTTCATATGGAAGTGTGGGTGTTTATAAATTGGTTTCACATTAGGGCTGAGTACACTGGATACTTTTACTCCTATTCTTGAGATACTTTGCTAAGAAGAATATGCTCCAGTTCCACCCACATAACATAAAAGAGGTAAAGTCTTCATCTTTTTTTTAAGGCTGCATAATATTTCATGGTGTACATATACCACAATTTATTAATCCATTCGTGGGTCGATGGGCACTTGGGCTTCTTCCATGGCTTAGTAATCATAAATGGGCTGCAATAAACATTCTGGTGCAAATATCTCTGTTCTAAAGTGATTTTTGGTCTTCTGGATATATAACTAGTAGAGGAACAGCAGGATCGAATGGCAGGTTTATTTCTAGATCCCTAAGTGATCTCCAAACTTCTTTCCAAAAGGAATGTTTGCATTCCCACCAGCAGTGCAGATGTGTTCCCTTTTCTCCACACCCACACCAACATCTATGGTTAGATGGGGGCTAATCTATGGATTTTGTGATGTGGGCTAATCTTACTGGAGTTAGATGATATCTCAAAGTGGTTTGGATTTGCATTTCTCTGATGACTAAGGATGATAAGCATTTTTTTGTAGTTTTTGGCCAGGGCTGGGTTTGTACCTGCCACCTCCAGTATATGGGGCTGGCGCACTACTCCTTTGAGCCACAGGCACCACCTCAGATGATGAGCATTTTTTCATGTGTCTGTAGGCCATGCACCTGTCTTCTTCAGAGAAGAACCTATTCAAGTCCCTTGCCCACACTGAGATGGGATTACTTGTTCTTTTCTTGCCAATACATTTGAGTTCTCTGTGAATTCTGGTTATTAAACGTTTGTTGGAGACATAACCTGCAAATATCTTCTCCCATTCTGAGGGCTGTCTGCTTGGTTTACATATTGTGTTCTTGACTGTGCAGAAGCTTTTTAGTTTGATCAGGTCCCAGTAGTGTATTTTTGATGTTGCTTCAGTTGCCCGGGGCTGGGGGGGGGTAGTCCTACTCATAAAATATTCTCCCAGGCTGAATTCTTCAAGTGTTTTCCCTGCACTTTCTTCTAGTATTTTTATAGTTTCATGTCTTAAGTTTAAATCTTTTATCCAGTGAGAGTCTATCTTAGTTAATGGTGAAAGGTGTGGATCCAGTTTCAGTCTGCTACAGGTTGCCAGCTGGCTCACCCAGCACAATTTGTTAAATAGGGAGTCTTTTCCCCACTGAATGTTATTTTTTTTTTATTGTTGGGGATTCAGTGAGGGTACAAGAAACCATGTTACACTGGTTGCATTTGTTGGGTAAAGTCCCTCTTACAATCGTGTTTTGCCCCCAAAAGGTGTGGGACACACCCAGACCCCACCCCCCTCGCTCCTTCCCTCTCTCTGCCCTTCCCTTCCCTCACCCCCACCGTGTCAGTAATTGTCATTAATTGTCCTCATCCCACTGAATGTCTTTGATTGACTTATCGAAGATCAAATGACAGTAAGTAGCTGGGTTCATCTCTTGGTTCTCCATTCTTTTCCATACATCTACCTTCTGTTTTTGTCCCAGTACCATGCTGTTTTGATCACTATTGATTTATAGTATAGTCTGAGGTCTGGTAGCATGATTCCTTCTGATTTGTTTTTATTTCTGAGTCATGTCTTGGCTATTCGAGGTTTATTCTGATTCCATATAAAATGAAGTATTATTCTTTTGAAGTCTTTAAAGTATGACAGTGGTGCTTTAATGGGGATTGCATTAAAATTGTACAATGCTTTGGGTAGTACGTTTTTCCATTTGTTAACATCTTCAGCTATTTCTTTTCTTAGAGTTTCACAGTTCTCTGTATACAGATCTTTCACATCCTTTGTGAGGTAAACTCCCAAATATTTCATCTTCTTTGCTACTACTGTAAAAGGAATAGAGTCCTTGACTGTTTTTTCAGCTTGACTATTGTTGCTATATATAAAGGCTACAGATTTGTGAGTGTTGATTTTGTAACCCGAGACACTGTTACATTCCTTGATCAATTCTAAGAGTTTTGTAGTAGAATTCTTGTTGTTTTCCAGATATACAATCGTATTATCTGCAAAGAGTGAAAGTTTGATCTCCTCTGACCCTATATGGATACCCTTGATCACCTTTCTTGCCTGACTGCAATGGCTAAGACTTCCAATACAATGTTAAAAAGCAGTGGAGACAATGGGCAACCTTGCCTGGTTTCTGATCTGAGTGGAAATGATTTCAATTGAAATCCATTCAATATGATATTGGCTGTGGGTTTGCTGTAGATGGCCTTTATAAGTTTAAGAAATGTCCTTTCTATACCTATTATCTTAAGCGTTTGGATCATAAAAGAATCCTGGATATTATCAAAAGCTTATTCTGCACTGATTGAGAGAATCAAATGGTCTTTGTTTTTTATTTTGTTTCTGTGATGTGTTATTATTTATAGATTTACATATATTGAACCATCATTGAGACCCTGGAATAAAACCAACTTGGTCATGATGTATAATTTGTTTGATGTGTTGCTGGATTCTGTTCTCTACGATCTTATTGAATATTTTTGCATCTATATTCATTAAAGATATTGGTCTATAATTTTCTTTTCTTGTTGGGTCTCTTCCTGGTTTTGGGATAAGGGTCATATTTGCTTTGTAGAATGTGTTGAGAAGTATTCATTTTTTTCTATGCTTTGGAAAAGATTATGTAATATAGGTACTAATTCCTCTTTAAAGGTTTGGTAGAATTCTGATGTGAAGCCATCTGCTCTCGGACTCTTCTTTTTGGGGAGATTTCCTATAGTTGATGCCATTTCAGTACTTGATATAGGTCTGTTCAAAATTTCTAATTCTTTCTGGGTAAGTCTAGGAAGGTGGCGTGCTTCCAAGTACTGGTCAATTTCTTTCAGATTTTCCTATTTCTAAGAATAGAGTTTTTTGTAGTATTTATTAAGAATTTTTTTTTTTTTAATTTCTGAGGTGTCTGTTGTTATTTTGCCTTTGTCATTTCTGAATGATGAAATTAGCGAGTTTAATTTTCTATTTTTGGTTAGGCTAGTCAAGGGTTTATTTATTTTATTAAACTTTTCAAAAAACCAACTTTTTGATTCATTGATCTTTTGAATAATTCTGTTTTCAATTTTATTTAATTCATTTCTAATTTTGGCTATTTCTTTTCTTCTGCTGGGTTTGGGGTTGGAGTGTTCTTCCTTTTCCAGTTCTTGAGATGGCCCAATAAGTTGTTAACTTCCTCTCTTTCCGTTCTCTTATGGAAGGCTGGCAGCGCTATAAATTTCTCTTAGGATTGTCTTTGCAGTATCCCAGAGGTTCTGATAATTTGTATATTCATTATCATTCTGTTCCAAAAACTTGGTAATTTCCTTATTAATCTCCTCTTTGACCCAGTTATCTTTTAGCATAAGGTTATTTAGTTTCCATGTCTCTGTATGAGTATGCAGATTCCTATTATTGATGAGTTCACCTTTTATTCCGTGATGATCTGAGAAAATACAAGGAATAATTTCTATTCTTTTAAATTTGCTGAGGTTAGACTTGTGACCTAAGATGTAATCAATTTTGGAGGATGTTCAATGGACTGATGAGAGGAATGTGTATTCAATTTTGTTAGGATGAAATGTTCTATAGGTGTGTATTAAATTCAATTATTGTATGGTGAAGTTTAAGTCCAAAATTTCTTTGCTTAGTTTCTTCTTGGAGGATCTATCCAACACTGCCAAAGGGGTGTTAAAATCTCTGACTATCATGGTGCTGGAAGATATCAAATTGTTCATATCCATTAGGGTCTTGCTTATAAATTGTGGAGCATTTTGGTTGAGCGTATAAATGTTAATAATTGAAATATGTTGAGTGTTTCCCTTGACAAATATGAAGTGACCATCCTTGTTTTTTCTTATTTTTGTTGGTTTAAAGCCTAATGTATCTGCAAATAAAATTGCAACCCTTGCTTTTTTCTGTTTTTCATTTTCTAGATTATAGTTGTCCATCCCTTCAACCTGAGTCTACCTTTATCCTTTAAGATATCTAAGATGAGATTCTTGTATGCAGTAGATATCTGGCCTGAGTTCTTGTATCTAGTCAGCCAAACTGGGCCTCTTTAGTGGACGATTTAAGCCCTTTACGTAATTGAGAGTATTGATAAGCTTGGTTTTTGGGTGTCAAGTTTTTTGAAAGACCAGTGGATGTTTTTAATCCTTTCACCACTGTGGAAGTTGGATTTTGATCAATAATTTCTGTGAGTTTATGTTGGTCATAAAGCATTGTGGTGGTCATTATGGAGGATAGGTCTGAGAATATCTTGAAGAGTTGGTTTAGTTATGGCAATTTCTTCAATGTGAGAATGTCATTAAAGTATTTGACTTCTCCATCATAAATGAAACTCAGGTTAGCTGGATATAGGATCCTGGGCTGAAAGTTGTTTTGTTTTAGGAGATTGAAGGTTGATGACCATCTTTTTCTGGCTTGAAAAGTTTCAGCAGAAAGACGTGCAGTCATTGTAATATTCTTCCCCTTGTAGGTTATGATTTTTTCACATCTGGCTGCTTGCAGGATTTTCTCTTTCATATTAACTTTGGTGAAGTTAATTGCAATGTGTCTAGGGGATGCTTTATTTGGTTTGAGTCATGCTGGGGTTCTGAAACTGTCTGCTATTTGAATTTCAGTATCTCTTGCCATGTTTGGAAAGTTTTCCTCTAATATTTCTTGGAGTAGAGCATCTGTCCCTTTCAGATCATTCTCATCACCTTCAGGAATTCCAATAAGGTAAATGTTTGCCTTTTTGGAGTGGTCCCACAACTCTCTCAGGGAATGATCCATCTTTAATCTCCATTTCTCTTCATCTTTGAACATTTGGGAGCATTCAAAAGCTTTGTCTTCAATATCCGAGATCCTTTCTTCTGCCTGCTCCATCCTATTACTGAGGGATTCTACAGTATTTCACAAGTCTTTGAGGGATTCAACTTCTTGTCTTAATTTGTCAAAATCTTTGGTGATTTTATCTTTGAATTCATTGAATTCTTAAGCCAACTTTTGAATACTCCTTGAACTTCTAATTCCAATTTTACTTCAATTCTGTTAATCTTATTTGCTATCCTAATTCTGAACTCAATTTCTGACATCTCAGCTATTTGTTTATGAATAGGATCTTCTGTTGGATCTCCTTTGTTGTACCTTGGGAGAGTTGATCTACTCTGGTTATTCATGTTGCCTGAGATTTTCTGCTGATTCTGCCCCATGGTTATTTTTCACCATTTGTTTAGAGAGGTTTGTAAGGTGGAATTAAATTGAGGGCTCCTGGGGATGTAATTAATCAGCCCTTTACCAGACTGCTGGGACTGATGACTGCAACTTTTCCCCTAGGGCTTTACCAAGGTCCCATTCAATACTACAGCCTGAGACTCTGGGGATCCACTTGGTATGATGGGGCTAGGTGGGTCTGTCTTATATTTAGCTAGACTCTGACCAATCCTAGTGGATCAGTGACTTTGGGTTGAAACCTCAGCTGTGGAGGAATACAAGCAATTAAGAGACCTTGCCCCCTGCTTGCAATAACTGGGAGAGGAGAATCAGACCGTTCCTCTAGAACACAACCAGGGTATAACCTCGGGGGAGTCTCCGGGTGATGGCCCAGATCAAGAGTGCCAAACCAATTGTCCTGGTCAGTGCAAACACAGATCAAGTGGGAGAGTTCAAAAGGTCTCTAGCAACGGAACAGCTGGGGTCCACTGGCAGCTCAACTGTGACTCGCTCTGGAGGTCCGAGCGAGAAAGGCCTGCCAAGCAAAAGAATTATTGCAGGGGGGCTAGGCCTCTTTTTCCAGTTTGCATCACCATCACCCCCAGTCACTGGTTACCCCACAGGGCTGCATCCCAGCTCTCTCTAATACTCAAGTACACCAGGAATTTGCACCTATGTCAAAAAGGAGACAATGCCTCCCCGACTGGGCTATCTCACTGTGAGACCTGCAGGCGGGACTTATTCAGGCCTGATTCCCTCTGGTGATCATTGGAAATTGAGGAGTATTTCACGTGTGTCTGTGCCCAGCCAGGGGTTACCACGGAGGAATGTGGTTCTCTCCCTCAGAGACCAAGCCTCTGCCTTGGCCACACTCCACCTCTGGAACTAATGCAGATCAGGTCAGGTTCCCCCTGCATTCCACAGGATTGGGGAGGTTTCTCTTTCAAATTTGACCCCAGTGGGAGGGACTATTGAGCCTCCACCACTGTCAGGGGTGGGGCTGCCAGTCTGGGGTACTGCTGTGTGTAGGCTGCAGGAGACAGGTGGGGAGCTGGAGGGTGCATTTGCCAGCCGCCAGCTGCAGGAGCCGGGTGGGGAGCCGGGTGGGGAGTTGCCAGCCATAGACAACACGGGTCACAGGAGCCGGGCAGGGAGCTGAGCTGTCCGGTGTGGGTCACCAGCCGCACAGGTCTGGGGAGTCGGTGGGCAGTGCTCTGCGGGTGGCAGAAGTGGGTGGGGTACCAGTAGCGTCGCCTGGTCCCTGGGGGTCAGTGGCGCAGGTCCTGCTGTGCTCTTTCCAACACAGGGCATGTCTCTCTCCCCTTGTGATTCCCTACCTCTATTCAAATTACAGTTTCAGCGCAATTGCCTCACAGCTTATTAGATGCCTGCCCTAGCAAAACTCTGCCAAACACTCTGGATTTTGCAGGGGGTAGTCTTCTAGACCACCAGGAGAGGGGAGGGGTGGATTGGCATTTCAGGAAGGTAGGAAGAATATTAGATCAACTTTTGGCCCAGGCAAGACTGCCTGGGCTTGCAGTGGTATCTCTCTATGGAAAGAGTCCCGGCCCTCAGTCATTCTCTCCCCTTTGGTTCTCTACTTGCCTCAAGCTGCTCTGATGATGGGAGGAGGGGAAGCATTCCCATTCTCTTTGGGATGGGTTTTGTTCCTGAAATTTGTTTCCTTAGAGTCCCAGCTTGCTTCAGCAAGGGTGATATGGACCTATCAATCCATTTTCTCAGCTCAGCTCCCAATCTTCCTCTTTATTGGATTGTTTCCGGCCATTATTTCTCCCTCTGGATGGAAGCCTCTGCTGAAAGCTGGCTTCAGTCGACCATCTTGCCTCTTCCCCCAATTTAGAGATTTTTTTAAAGTATATGAGAGGATGCATACAGGTTATATGAAAATACTATACCATTTTATATCACGGACAGGAACATTCTTAGATTTATTTTTTTCACAGTAGACTAAGTTGGCAAATGGATTTTTATATCTACAGGGGATTCTGGAATCAATCTACAATGGATATCAAGAAACAACTATAGATGATTTTTAGGATCCAGTACTTATGGCATAAAAAATCACATGGCTTCCTTCCCAAAATAAACTTATTTAATATAATTTTTTTTTAAGATGGAATCTCACTCTGTTTCCCAGGATGGAGTACCTTGAGGTCAGCCTCCAGAGATATTCCTGCCTCAGAGTCTCCAGCAGCTGGGACTGTAGGGCCCACCAGGTTTTCAGGTCTGACCATCCAAGATGATTTCTTACTTGACCACTTTGAGAAAAATTCTTAAATGGTGAGAATAAGTGGTCTCCTCCATGGGATGAAGTACCTCCCTGGCCATGTACTGCCTCATCTGAAGAGCCAGAGGGAAAAGAATGCTGAAGGTGTGGCTTATACAGGTCATCTAAACACTGCAAAGTGACCCATGACCCCCATCTTCACAGCAGCAACAAACAAAATACAGGAGAAATCAAACCAAACTGCATTCAGTAGAAGGGTTTTGTTGTTGTTTTAAAGATATAGTTTCATTCTGTTGCTTGGGCTAGAGTACAGTGGGGTGATCACAGTTCACTGTAGACTCTTGATTCCAACTTCTCACTCAACCGATTCTCCTGACTCAGCCTCCCAAGGAACAGGGACAACAGGCACATACCAGCACTTTTTTAAATAAATAAAATTTTTTTTTTGTAGAGATGGAGGTCTCAAGATTGCCCAGGCCAATCTTGAACTCCTGGGCTCCAGCAATCCTCCTGCTTTGGCCTCCCAAATTGCTAGGATTTCTGGCATAAGCCACCATACCCAATCAGAAGGATTTTAATAATTACTATAAGATTTCCTATAGAAATAGAACTTTCATATTAAGACCTTGAAAACAGCTTTAAAAAATCTTGCTTTAAATTAGTATTGCTAAAAGAAAAACAGGTGTCAGTTAAAAAGCAACTCCTTAAACATAAATAGTTTGTAACAGAGCCACAGAAGCCATTATGAGCTACTAAATAAATAGGCATTAAATGATTTTTTTCAGTGTTACATTATTGACCTAACAGGCCCTCTGTTTCTGCTGAAATGAGTGAGCAATTTGTTTAAGATAACATTAATAGGATTTGCAGCACATCAAATACCCCAATCCCTCTCATCATTAAAATAACTACTATAAAAAACCATCCGTCTTCCAGCAAAATATCTGAATAATTTTAGAAATCACATCAAAGATCAGAGATATTAGATTCATCCATCATATGCAAAAAGGCATCTATAAGTCATAACATTATGAATATAATCTATTTGATAAATATTCAACTTTTACTTACTGATATCAGACACTACTACTCTACTAAAAACACAATGGTGAACAAGAGATATGGTCCTTACTGTCAAACAGTACATAGTCTTTCTGTGAAAGCAAAGAAACGAAGTGTAAAGGATCCTATGTAAGCACAGAGACAGGGGCCCACTTGTCTACAAAGGGAACCAGAGAACACATCCATGAAACTCACGTCCCAGCTGCAATGAGGCAGGAAGGTGGCAGAGCCGCCATGTTATGGAGGGAGTGGGGCTGAGTAAAGGATGGCTGCTGGTAAGGAAACTATGGTCAGAGGCACTGTGTGTTCAAATTGCCAGGTGTGGTTTTGTTTTTTTTTTTTTGCTAGGTGTTTTGTTAAGAGTTGCCTTTCATATAAGAAAAGAGTAGTGGAAAGTTAAATTTTAGTAGCAAAGCTAGTAAAGGAAAGACAACAGTCATCTATTTCTTAACCTAGAAGTAAAAAAGGTAAAAGATCATCATTTCACCTTGGCCCATTCCCCATCTGAACACACATTTATTTCTTCATGTCACTGTGTGTGCTGGGCACGTGAGAGGATTCAGTGGTGAACAGGATAAACCCAACGCTGCCACTGCCTTCAAGGAGGTAGCTCCAAGGTGCAGACGGACAAATACAATAGAGTGTTTCTGTGGCCACATATAATTCTGAAATAATCACGATTTCAGTTATCACTGAGTACAATACTAGCTTTAAAGCTACTGTTTGAAGGATCTTCCAGTTGTAAGTAAGATAGCATTCATTATTTGACAAGAGATACGGAGTAACAGGAACACCACAACAATCTCTGACATCCCACACACAGAAACAATAAATTAAGCCTGCATTTTGAAATAAAGACTACTAACTATTGTTTTACAAACTCCAAAACACTTTTACCCACTCTCATTTTTCTTTTATTTTTTGGCAGTAGAGATGGGGGTCTCAAACTCCTGGCCTCAAGTGCTCCTCCTGCCTCGGCCTCCCCAAGTGCTAGGATTATACACGTAAGCCACTGTTCCTGGCCCACCCTCTCAATTTCATTGTTCATAGCAAGGGAGGCCAAGCAGATATTTTAGTAATTACCTATCATTTATCAAGCACTGACTGTGAAGTGCTAGGCTCTTTGCTGGAAATTTAATATACATGATCTCATTTCATTCTCATGAGAATCTTGCAAAGTAACTACTATCATCTCCCTCTCAAAACCAGGAGCCTGTAGCTTAGAGGATTTACATAATGTTACCAAAGACACATGGCTGGCAAGTGGTACAGTTAAAGTTAGTTCCCATGTCAGTCTGTGCATCTCCTTCTATCCCACTGCCTAACTTTAATGTCACCCAAATGTGACCTGTAAGGGAGCTAAAAAGTGGACCCTGACCAGAAGAGATGAAATGAGACTGAGGGTTGGTAGTTTTAGGATTAATTTTCTTTTAGCTACACTGCAGCCTCACTACAATCTCAACCTCAGGGTTCCTGCCCCTCACTTAAAAGTTATTTTTAGCTCTTTAAATAACCATAATAAAAGCTAAAAGCTATGCAAAGGTTTATATGAACAATCTCATGTAATCCTCTTAGTCATACTAACAAGTCTATACTAGTATTCTCAGTTTACAAAGATTAGCAGGAGCCTATCAAGTTTAAATAACCTGCTGGGGTCATAAAACCATAGATTCTATAGAGTACAATTATACAATTAACCTTTTACTCTCTACAGTGTGGCCCACTGGTATTCCTGCCATGGTCAGATAATTAAAAATACCAAACTATTCTGATCTGAATTTGTATGTTTTAAGAAGTTTTCCTATATAATTACTGAATGATTACATTATCAGAATGACATAGTTTTAGTGTTGTGGCACTTTGTTAAATAAAAAAAATTAGACATTTTTTCACACTTTTCCCATTAAACACCATTGGATATAACAATGGACAACATTTTAATCCAATTTCTTTTCCACTTAGGAAAATACTGTAGAATGTTTAGCGATGGTTAGTATTAAAATTATTTAGGGTACAACAAGAGATTTGGTGCTCCACTTTTTAGAACCCTATTTTAAAGGCAAATAAAGTATCATTCAGTTTATTTGTTTATAAAATAATAATATGATGTAACTTTAATGAAGTAAATAAATCACAAACATTTATAAATAAATAATGAAAGTACAGAGATGAACAGGTCAACATAGGTTATCACTTTTTGGAGTTCCCCACTCCTCTCCCTTTACTATAGGTACTTCTACTTATCAAAGTAAATTTGCATCTCATTTTAGAAAAAGTGCCATGTGGAAGGAACAGAATACAGGTTTAGTGAAAAAATACACCATGCAATATGCCTACCCAATCAAAAGACTGGTCTCATTTTTTCATCTATACATGATACTAATTATTTTCTTTATTTTGAAGACAATCTCAAAAACAAACCAGGCAGCAATGTTTGTGTACAAGTTGACTGAACCCACAGCTTTTAAAGTGAGGTGAGTACATGGGAGGGCAAGCTTCCACTTTACTTAATATTCAAAACAGATGTCCAAAATACTTACCAATCTGTACTTGTTCTGGCTGGCTGAGAGAGACAAATGCTGATGTGTCATCAATCCAGGATATCTGAATGTTACCTGAAATAAATAAATAAAAGTAAAGTGCATATCTGACCCTTAAGAGAGCTACTAGGATTTAATTTGTATATCTGACACATTTCAATGTGTGCTATAATTTAAAGGGAAATGAGCTGCTTCTTTAAAATTGTATCAAAATCCCAACACTACAGAGATTTAAACTGCTTAAAACTTAAATCTACTGCAATAATCATTCAGGTTAAACTCTTTATGAGAGGGGACAAACCAGGGGGAAAAAGAAGCTATCGGAAGTTTGTTTAAACACAACAAAAGAACCTTCCAGATAAAATCCTGGGCCACACCATGTTCAGTCTAATTTTATTCCAGGGTTGGATACTTTTTTCCCATATCAAGATCACTAACAAAAATCAGAGATCACACAGGTTCAAAACTACAAATAGGGTAGTGCATGATGGCTCACACTTGTAATCCCAATACTTAGGGAGGCCGTACCAGGAGGATTGCTTGAGGCCAGGAGTTCAAGAGAGATCTTGTCTTTGTAAAAAAATTTTTAAAATAGCCTGGCATAGGGCAGCACCTATGGCTCAAGGAGTAGGGTGCCGTCCCCATATACTGGAGGTGGCAGGTTCAAACCTGGTCCTACCAAAAACTGCAAAAAAAAAAGCCTGGCATAGTGGTGCACACCTTACCCAGCTACTCAAAAGGCTGAGACAGAAGAATCACTCAAGTGAAGGAGTTCAAGCAGTGAGGTATTATTGCACCATTACACTCCAGCCTGGGCAACAGAGTGAGACTCTGACTCAAAAAAGGGAAAAAAAACACAACTCTTTATTTTTAGAAAAACCAATTTTAAAAAATAAAAATGGGGAACATAAGTCAATAAATATAAACAGCAATAAGAAAAATTCAGTATTGGCATCAAAGCCAGGTAAAGAGAACAAGGTAGCCGGATATTGTGGCAGACAAAGAAAAGGAGCCAGAGAAAAAAACCAAAACACACTTACAGAGGGAAGAAAAACAGAAGAGCAAGGAGCAATACAGGAAACAGATGATGTTCCCATACAGAGGGGAACTACTCAATAAAGGCTAAACACAACCAATGGAACGGCAGAGACCGCTTAGGAGGAGGCAGATGATGATGAGAGGTAGGAAGTTGAAGGAAACCAAAAGGAAAAGCAGAGACCTAAATATTCTGCTACCACGCTTCTCAAAGAAGTACAAAACACTAGATTTTTTAAAATGGGCAAACATCAACAGAATTTAGCAATAAAAAGATTTTCATTCCTACTAAAGGGCTGGAAATTTTTGAAAATTACTTTGTTTTACTAACAAAGGAAAAAAGAAAACTTTCTGATTTCAGCCACACAGTAAGGCAGCATAATAACTTTCCCAATTACATGTCATCCTACAAGCATGTGTTACCTTTAATTTTTATTTTTTGAGACAGAGTCTCAATTTGTTGCCCTTGGTAGAGTGCCGTGGTGGTAGAACTTAAAGCAACCTCAAACTCTTGGGTTTATAAGCGATCCTCTTGCTACAGTCTCCCAAGTAGTTGGGACTAGAGGTGTCCGCCACTATGCTCAGTTATACGTGTTACTTTTAAATAAATACTAGCTAGCATTTACTGAGTAGTTATTGTGAGCCACATACTAAATGCCTTCCATGGACTAGCTCAATCCTTATTATATGCTAATAACATAATATCATCACTGTCACCTCTATGACAAAATAAAGATAAAGAGCGGGTATTTGCCCATGGTTATTCAGTTAATTTTTAAAATTAAGCTGAAAAAAAATTCTACTCAAAGAATTTTACTTAATTTAGCCAGTAAGTTTGACTATGTAGGGATACAACTTAACAAAAAACAACAAAAACTTTCAAATGAAATAAGCCTTGACATTCAATTGTGTTTCTAAACCTGCATTTAAATTGAAAAGCAGGACTAGAATTTCAGAAAGATTAGGAAAATTTTCCAGAAATATACCTTTTGCATATTTTTCTAAAAAAATTATATGAAGTTTTTTACTTACAAAAGGTAAAACATGCTTATTTTAGAAAACAGAAAAAATCATAAAGGAAAAAAATAATCCTATCTATAACATTCAGATACTTTCTAAACATGTCATGATACTTTCTTTCAACCTAATCTCTGTAATCCTTTAAAAATAGTGTTAGTTATACAGGAAGCCTATCTGCTTTTTGCTTCAAATGTTAAAATATAAACACTATCTCTTAATAAACTTTTGAAATATTTTTAAAATGGCTCCATACTGTCCCTTGAGGAGATATATTAACATTTACTAAATATTCTTACTATTGGACATTTAGGTTTTTGTTGCCTTCACTTAATCCAAGACTGTCCAAAAACAATTATATATTTCATTTGTTCAAAGAAAGAGGGGACTGCTATACACTACCCAATCAAAATGGTCTTTAAAAGCCCCTCATCAGAAGACTGCTCAAATTAACCTAAGCATATGCCCTGAGGAAAAGGAAAGAGAACTGCCTGACCTCATCTGGGTCACTTGTTGCTTTGATTCTTCAATTTCAGGCAAAGACCACCTGTCTTTATGAAACAGACATTTTCTCTGAATTTAATCTTGAAAATGACTTACCCTCAGCCTAGGGTGTTCTCCCTGAGCAGAAGTTAGGGCAGTCAGAGTAACGATATCTTGCTTTCTATGAATTAATAGCATTTCATTGCAAGGTGCTACTAAAACTTCGTCAGATAATATTAGAGCAAAGATAGAACCCTAAACCAAAATAAATTCCATGAGTGAAATTAAGACCTTGAATATCAGCATTCTTTTTTGCCCAAGCTGAAGCTATCTACCTTTGACCACCTACATAAAAAAAAATAGCAAAATCCTGAGAAGGAATCTGTACTTGTGATTTACTTACCAAAGGCACTGAAAAGTCGGTAAAGGTTGCTGGCTTTCCATTCTTTGGGGAATGTCACGTGGAGAACGTGGTCACGTTTAGGTTGCACTACAAGACAAATTTTTGATATGATGTTGATAGTTGAAAAGTGACTAGCCAGTGATTCTCTGATAACACTATAATAAATAACTCCTGAATTTCTTAGGATTAATAGGATTATAGTAATCTAGACCTCAGGTTCTGATACTTTAAGGAACTCACAATAATTTGAACACTAGCAATTCTATGCACAAACATCTCTTCTCCCAGAATTCCTGTGCAAATTATTTAAAAGGGGGGAAAATACTGCTCTGTGTAAGAAGTTTCACTAAACACTTAACTTTCTCCTTTTAATCTTTCTATAAGTTTATTTTTTTTAAGGCACTGTCCAAATTAAATAGAGTAATTGTCTTTAAGTAGAGGCAATCTTGAGTCAGAATCTTGTGTTCTTAATACCACACCCACCACTTAACTATGCAACTCTAGTTAAGCAAGAGACCTAACCACTCTAACCACTCTTGGCTATTTATTAGGAATGTCAATATATAGCTTCCAGAATTCTTGTGAGAATGACAGACTAAAATATAAGTCTAATACAGAGGGTAAGCCAAGAGTATGTCCTCCAACTCTCACTGCAACAATTATCACCAAGTACAATTCATCTATTTCTACGTGCCAATTCCATGTATTAAGGTAAATAAATTAAGGACAGAAGAGGAAAAAAAGAAGAAAAAAAGCAATTATCTCCCAAACAGACTGGTCTTCCAAGATTTTTAAAAGAGAAAAAAAAAAAAAGAAAAGAAAAGAAAATCAATCTATTAAATTTAAATATGTACATAAGTAATTGGAAAATAGAAATTTTACCAAGTTATTTATACCTAATGTACCTTAAAATCTATTATAAATGTTTATTGGAAATAATGAAATTAGAGTTCTGAGTGAAAATGAAATAATAAAGAGAAGATTTTTTTTAAAAATTCAATCATTACATAAACTGAAAAATATATTCACAGAGATGACTAATGAAGCCCAAAAGGTCCCATTAACTTCAGCACAGTCTTCATAACAGCCATAAAATCACTGCCCTTTTTTAAGTAAAAAGGTTCTTTTTTTAGTAATAGTTTTCCAGTTATTCTTTCTACATCACACACTTAAATGTACAGATGCGATAAGAAAATAAAAATTTACTTACAGTCTGGTCCTTCCAAGTTTAGATAGGGGATATCCATGAGCCTCATAAGAAATAACCTACAAAAAGAAACAGCTCATGGGCTATTTTCTTTTTAAAGGCCTTTATAGGCATTTATTAAATTTTTTAGTAGAAATGCCTTAATTATATTACTCTATGTCTAAAATCATTTCTACAGCTCTGAAATTCGTTCTAGAGATTTTTCTCTTGGGTCAAATAGTTATCATAAAAACAAATAGTAGAAAACAACAGTAGAAAAACAAACAACTGGTAACCCAGCAGCTACAACAGTCCTGACACCTAGGTCCTGCTCAATAAAGATTAGTTAAATTAGTTAATATTAGTTATTAAATTAGTTAATATTAGAAATCAATAGTCAAAGAATCAAAAGATAAAGCCCTGTACAGAGCTACCTTAAGTTAGTTTAAGGAAATTGAAAGAAAACAAATATTAACTATTTTATCAAACTATGAACGAGTATTCCCACAAATTATACAGGTAACTGGTGTTAGTGAGCTGAGGATGACAGAGTAGATTTCTTCTTTTTAATGAAACACCAAGTAGCTAGATGAATGTTATTCTTTTGGGGTGAATTACACAATCTGAAATAAGTAACTGTCTCAAAAGCCTCTATCAGTATTATCATTTAAAGCATACTTCATGCACAAAGCAAAGTAATCCTTGGTAAAAATTTAAAAAAACAAAAAAAAACTATGACACTAATATAAACCACAGCAGTCATTTTATGTGTATCTCCCCAAATGGATACAAAAGCACTTTTAAAAGATCACTTGTAAATTACAACTCTCTGTAATGCCGTTCAATTTTCTTTTATTTGCAAGTTATGGGCAAAATATCAGGCACATCAATTTTCTTTTATTTGCAAGATTATGCACAAAATATCAGGCATTTGTAAGATGATTTTAGTGAGTTTTACTTAGATAACAAAGTATTGTGCATTTCTGGTAGAGACCACATTATCCAGCAAATTAAAAAGGCAATCCAAGTGCCCAACAAGCAATTAGTTTGGCTTCACTGACCCGCAGTTAAGGCACATTATTACCAGGCATTCAAAAGTCTAGCAGGGCATGAGCTTGTTTACAAATAGAACCATGAGCATTGAAAACACTCTTCTATTGTTAATGTCAGAAAAACCAAAGTCAGGGTACTCTGTGGTTTGAGAATTTGTTGTCTGGCCTACAAAACTATAGCTAAGAAACCAAATTTACCTTTAGTTCACTAATTTAGGCTCAAGTTTACTATTCTGGTTCTATTAGCTATTTTACCCAATTTCATCAATACTACCTGCAATGCCAGAAGACAACAGTATATATAAATCACTTAACATAGTAGCTTCTCCAGCCATCATTACTACCGGCCACCAGAACCTAGAAAGTTATTCCTGGGTTAGAAAGCTCAATACTGTCATGTTGCATATAATTTTTAATTCTTCATTTAGTAAACTTTAAAAAACCAAATTAGAGGCTCGGCGCCTGTGGCTCAAGTGGCTAAGGCGCCAGCCACGGACACCTGAGCTGGCGTTTTAGAATCCAGCCCCGGCCCACCAAACAACAATGATTGCTGCAACCAAAAAATGGCCGGGCGTTGTGGCGGGCCCCTGTAGTCCCAGCTACTTGGGAGGTAGAGGCAGGAGATTTGCTTGAGCCCAGGAATTGGAGGTTGCTGTGAAGCCACAGCACTCTACATAGGGTGACAGCTTGAGGCTCTGTCTCAAAAAAAAAACAAAAACAAAAACAAATTAGGATGGCGCCTGTGGCTCGAGGAGTAGGATGCTGGCCCCATATACGAGGGGTGGCGGGTTCGAGCCCAGCCCCAGCCAAAACTGCCAAAAAAAAATTTAAAAAAAAAGCCTTAAAAGTTAGTAAATCAGAACAAGCATCATAAAAATAATTAAAAATTTCACCCTAACTTTAAGAGAAGAACACAAGCTAATCAACAGTATGCTCACTGCTGTGCTGTCAAATACACTCATAATCAAAATCAACTTCAAGATTCAATAACATGTGGGAATCAGTAAATTATAGCTCAAAGAGTCAACATAATATCAAATATCAAAATAACTATGCAGGCTTGGTGCCTGTGGCTCAAGTGGCTAAGGCGCCAGCCATATATATACACCTGAGCTGGTGGGTCTGAATCCAGCCTGGGCCCGCCAAACAACAATGACGGCTGCAATCAAAAAATAGCAGGGCGTTGTGTCAGGCGCCTGTAGTCCCAGCTAGTTGGGAGGCGGAGGCAGGAGAATCACTTGAACCTAGGAGTTGGAGGTTGCTGTGAGTTGTGATGCTACAGCACTCTACCCAGAGCGAAAGCTTGAGGCTCTGTCTCAAAAAAAAACCAAACAACTATGAAAACTTCAAAACGTGAATAACCTGTCATACAATCTTAAGTTTTAAAAAGAGCAAAAAATTTTATGCTATGATTGTATCTTCATAAAATATTTACGTGATTAAACCAATAATAAAAAGTAACTCCACTACCTCGCCCCAGCAAAAACAAAACAAAACAAACAAACAAACAAACAAACCGCTCTGGGGGAATACTGAGCTTTGCTTTCCAAAATTCCATTTAACATCATTTTTTAAATCAGGGGTTCTTAATCTTCCTAATGCCATGATGTATTTTCTTTGTTACAAAGGGGTCGTGAACCGTAAGTTGAGAACCACTGCTTTAAAGGCTACCAGGACTGAGGAGCCCAGGAGAAGCAACTAGAGACTTTATCAGAAAAAGCCAACTGAAAATGCCATTTGAATTAACCCTGCATGTCCTATGCACCATCTTAGCTGACTGTTGGGGACAGGGATATAATAAAGTAAAACCACAAGCCTGAATCTGCAATTACTTCATTTCTTCTAAAATTTTGTTTTACTTTATTTATAGTCATGAAAACTTGGCACCAAATTTAAAACCTTGGTAACCTATTGTCCTATAAATACAAGAAAAGATTATACTTGAAAAAGGAAGCTTTGCCATTTTCTCTTACCATGTAGATACTTTAAAACTTTTTTGGAAAAATATCTTTTGTCAAGCAATGTATAGGCTATTCATTTCTCTAATATTTCATTTGATTCTAAGTATTATCTCTGATTAAAATAAATAAAAGTTCATTTTCAGCTAAAGTACTCCCCACCCCTATTTTTTTCTTAATTTAGCCAACCCTACACTATCTTGTTTGCTTACTTAATAGTACTTAAACAGAAATCTCTTTCAGACTGGGTGCTGTGGCTCATGCCTATAATCCTAGCACTCTGGGAGGCCAAGGTGGGTGGATTACTTGAGCTCATGAGTTCAACAGCAGCAAGACCTTGTCTCTAAAAACTAGCCGGGTGTTGTGGAGGGCACCTGTAGTCCCAGCTACTTGGGAGGCTGAGGCAAAAGAATCACTTGAGCCCAAGAGTTTAAGGTTGCTGTGAGCTGTGACACCAGCTACTGAGGGGGGCAAAGTAAAACTGTGTTAAAAAAAAAAAAAAGGAAGAAAGAAAGAAATCTCTTTCAAATGAATTATTAACAGCAGTTCTCATTCTTCCCCTATACCTCTATTTGGGGTTTAGAGAGGGCTGCACAGTCCCAAACCCTGAAAGAACACAGTAACAGCCCTGTGTGTGACCTAGCAGACTACATCTCTGGTCTCTCTAGTTTCACAATTGTGAAACTCACTCTAAAAGTGTAGCTGAGTGTCTGCTGAACTGAACCAAAGTAAACTCTCCCAAACGCCTCCCACCCTCCTTATGCCATGCTATTTGGATACAACTGCTCTGGTAACATTCCTGCCCTGAAGTAAAGAAAAACCACAGGTCTGAATCTGCAATTGAAGTAAAATTAAAATATTTTCACTGCATGCATACCTCACCCAAACTGGTTGTCAAAGGGCCTGCACTGTCTCCCTGGAATGATTTGATAAAATACTTCACACATGGAACATCTAACTTGACAGTTTTCATCTTAACACACGAGGACATGCACCAGGAAAGCAGAATTGCTGATAAACACATGAAAGGATGTTCCATCACCATGAATTGTATTGAATAATCTCTCCCAGGACTTTCATCTGTAGATATCAAAAAGACACTTGGACTAACACTTACATGAAATATTCTTTCTATTTTAAGTGAAAATTTGAGATGGCTGTAATATAGTCAAGACCTTGAAGACTGTGCAGGAATCCTGCCACACTTCTGAAGCTTTCTGATGAAATCCTGCTTTCCCACTTATTCTCTTAAGGATTGACATTAACTCAATTGAAGATTAAAATTAAAATTCCTATTAATACAATAGTAAATTTCACACCAGAATTCTATCCTAAGAAACTGTGTAACTCAAGTTCACATTCTAGATGACATAAAACAAATTTTAACCTTTGTGGAATTTGCCTTTTTTTTTGTTTTTTTTTACATATTATAAGAGTATATTAGTGGCAATGCTGGTTATCCTGGCTTTTAAACAAGTCTGCAAAGATTCAAGGGTAAAGCACAGCCTAGTTCAGGGTCTTTTGCTCAGCACACTGGGTAATGTCAGTTCCGCCTCTTAACAGGCTAGGCAGAATAGGTTATACAATGCCTTTTTCTCCAAAGAGCCATCCCATCTGTCACCTACCTGCTGTACAGCACTCACAAAAAGCCAACCTCTAGAATTCTTCATGACCAGGGCTGCATGACACTGTATCCTAAACTAAGGCTGCTAGTCACTGAAGAATTTCATTTCAAATATATAACTCAGGATTACGGAACCTTAAGCCATTATCAAAATGTGGTTCTCTATCAGCTGTATCAGCATCACCTGGGAACTTGCTAGAAATGCAAATTCCTGGGCCCCATGCAATACTGACTCAGAAACACTAGACTGTAAATCACTGAGATAACAGGAAAACAATATGTTCAATATTCTGTTGTTAATTACCTACCATTAAAGATGATCCCATAATCAGATGGATAATAATGACTTGTGCTAACTTCTCCAAAAAGTATGTCTTAATAATTTGTTTATATTAAATGATTTTTGACTTAGAAAACTACAAAACTATTAAAATACCAAGGATTATCTGAAAAGCCAAGAGGCAAGAATGGAAGCCTTCCACCAGGCTGACACCAAGAGCTCAAACTGTGACAAGCAACTAGGCGCTCTTCAAGTGATGACTTGGGGGAAATCACTGCTGACAGCTGCCATTCTCACTTTTAAGAAGACAAGTAATTATTCAAACTATTCTTTTGGCAGCTCATTAGCAAAAGTCCAACCTATTTCTTTGAACTGGCCACAAATTAAGCTTTAGCTACCACTGCAGCAATGAAGACTGGCAAACACTTGAAAACACAAAGAATCAGACACTTACAACCTTATCAAAATTCTCCAACCTTACCAAGAAGCCTCGGACACAGATACTGGCAACCACACAACACACTAAGCTGCTCTAAGAAGTAAAAGGGCACTAAGATTAAAGGCTATTCTTTGATGACACAAGAGCTCGCCTTGGACTGTGGCTTATATGAACCATTCCCTAGTTGTCTAGTATATATAAAAGAATTGCAAAACAGTGACGGTATTAACCCATTTTATGCAGCTATGCTCAAGAAAAAAAGTGATATTGAAAAATGCATGCAAACTGTCCTAAAGGTGATTCAGGAACGCTCTATATGGAGGCTCAAACCTCTGGGAACTGAAAAGACCATTATGTTCTTTAAAATTCTGCATTTTAAATTAAATCTATATAGGAAATCACTGTTTGTATTCACAAATGAAAAGAAACTAAGTTTTCTCCCAAAGTAGCAGCCTTTTCAGTACCATAATTGAAGGTAGACAAAGAAAGCAAATCCGAGAGATGGGTTGACAGCCACCATAAGGAGCTAGCAAAGGTCATGGCCAATGCTGAAGGGGGCACAGTGCAGGGAAGGGCACGCTGCCCAGAGGCCCTGCCACTGAGAAGGACACACCACCATAGGTCCACCTGACAGTCCACTGAAGGCTACCCATACCATGTGACCACTAGTTTTAATGTCTTTTAAAAATAACTTTTGCATTTTTTCTTTTTCAAATTGGGATGGGGTGCTTCTATGTTGCCCAGGCTGGACTTGAACTCCTGGCTTCAAGTGATCTTCCCACCTTGGCCTCCTGAGTAGCTAGGATTATAGGTGCATCCACCATCATGCTTTGGTATTTCTTTAAGGTTATAAAATTATATAACTAGTGCTGGGCATGGTGGCTGACATCTGTAATTTCAGTCTTTTGGGAGATCAAGATAGGAGGATCACATGAGGCAAGTCTGGGCAACTCAGTGAGACTTCATTTCTACCAAAAAAAAAAAAAAAAAATTAGCTGGCATAGTGGTGCATGCTTATAGTACCAGCTACCTTAGGAAACTAAGGCAAGGGGGTTCCTTGAGCCCAGGAGTTCGGGTCTGCAGTGAGCTATGATTGTGCCACTGCATTCCAACCTAGGTGACAAAGAGATACCTTGTGTCTTAAAAAAAAAAAGCAAAACATACAACTAGTATAATCTCAAACACTGAAGAACACTGATCTCAATTAGAAAATAAAACAGATAAGAACACAGACAAGTAGGAAATTCGCTAAAATGACAGCCTTTTCTCTTTTTGTTTTAGTCAGAAAAAATATATTTTTAAAGCACAGAGCTACTGATTAAAATAATATTTATTATTATCTGTTAAGTGTCATTTGATCCCTCTCATGTCTATAGGACCAGCAGGGAAGTTTGGGTCCCACTATACAAGGAAAGCAGGTTTTTCCAGTTTAGTGACTTGCCCTTGACCATCACGTGGGCAGATGGGACTCAAACCCCTCTACTAGCCCTATACAAGCACGGCCGGATTTCTCTCTGCTCTCGTTTCTCTTCCCTCTCCACTTGACTTTTAACCTGAGCTGTTTCCCAAGCCTCTTTGCAGGAGCAGCTAGGGACAAGGATTTTCATCCTAAATCCCCAAGCCTCTAAGGGCTGCTAAATTATAGCTTCATGTGATTATGCAGAGCTGTCTGAGGAAAAGTGGTAGGTAAAGTTAATTTTCAAGAAAATGGGAACAATAGGTAGTGAAGAGAGCCATGTGGCCAGAGATGAAAAGGACAACATTCCTAAGTGTGCAGTGTCACTAACAGCTGCTACCACCAGGCTTCCAGCCACGTGCGCCGCTGCACACGGTGCTCACCATCCAGAACACCAGTGAGTCTGCAGAACTCAGGGCTGAAGAGACCTCAGAGGGATATAAACACAGGGGCATGTTTTATATAATGCCAGATGTGCACATGTACACATGGGCCTGAAAGATGTAGAAAGACTTCTAATGTGGTGACATGGTGTTTTCTCTGGGCTCTCACCCTAGCAAAAGGAAAAACCTCAAGCCCCCAAATTCTTTACCCTTCCTCCTAAAAACCTAGAATTGCACTCCTCAAATTTCACTCATCTATTTTCTGCTTCCATCAAGACAAACTACATTGCCACTTTATCTCAAAAAAGAGATTTCCAAGTAAACTTGTACCTCTCTAATACCACTGAAGACTGAAATACAGAAATTTTAAATAAAATCTAATCTCAACATAAACTTGAGCAGTGAATTTATTTGTAGCTCATCCCAAGTCCCAGGCCTTCTAATGGAAAACTGAAACCTTTAAGGACCACCAGCTCTATTGTACCTGCAAATGGTTTTGGTATTTCCTTCAGGGTGCAGCAATAAAAGCACTTCATAAGAACCTTGTATGCAAGGGCTCATCATTATACATATTTATGTGCTATAAAAAACTAATTTTATCAACCTGGTTAGGAAGCATGCAGACATCTCTCACAAAATAAGCTCATTTATTTTGCTCACTAAAGCTCCTGTGTAAAATAAGGGTAACCACTGGCTAGAAAGGAGCGACTGTGGCATTAGTTATTTTAATTTCACTCAGGTGGGGGGATACAGTTTTCAATCTAGCTGCTTGCTGTTTTGACAAACAATATTATCCAACATTTGTCCTCAAGCCAACTCCTATCCTTTCTTAAACAGATGCAACACTAGAAACAAGGCAAAAAAAGAAAGAAAAAAGAAAACCAGCAGCTCATTTAAACAGTCACCATCAAATGAACCCTATCAAATTATATAAAGTAAAAATGTTAAACTAAGCATTATACAAAGGCAATCAGTCAAACATCAGATTGCAAAGTGTCAGAGAAAACGAGCCCCACATAATCCAATGGTCAAAGTCAACATCTTTTAGAATCACTGCTCTGGCCAAACAGTGACAGAAAAAGAAATCTATTAAAGATACTGAACAACAACAACAACAAAAATGCAACCAACTGAAGCACTGTCCCTTTTAGGGATTGCTAGGCAGGAAGAACACACTCTCAGTGAGGACAGTCAGGGTTATCCCTGCCTGTGCTCCCCTTGGGGCCCCATGCAGATGTCTTAGCTTTAAAATGGAGACAGGTCTGGCACCATAGCTCACATCTATAATCCTAGCACTTTGGGAGGCCGAGGCAGGTAGATTGACTGAGCTCAAGAGTTCAAGACCAGCCTCACCAAGAGCAAGACCTCATCTCTACTAAAAATGGAAAAATTACCTGGGCATTGTGGCAGGAACCTGTAGTCCCAGTTACTTGTGAGGCTGAAGCAAGAGGACTGCTCAAACCCAGCAGTTTGAGGTTGCTGTGAGCTATGATGATACCTTACCCAGGGCAACAGAGTGAGACTCTGTCTCAAAAAAAAGGAACTTTCAGGGAATCAAACCAAACCAATTCTTAGAGATCCTTTTTCCACAGTATCAGGGGGGATTAAAAATGACATGAATAAGACTATGAGGCAAGATAAAGGGCTTAGATTGAGGAATGTGAGGATAAAATATATTTGTATATCAGAGAAAAATATCTTTTGTAAACTAGAGAAAAACTGGCTTCCACCCTTTTGGAAGCTGGGGGTTTGCTCTAAGCATCTGCAGAGCTATGATTTTACTTTCATAGCACCTGTCTCCAAAATTAGCACAATCTGGAAGAGGTTGAAAACTGACTTCATTTTTATTAAAATACTTACTTCCTAGGCTCTTTATGACTGAAGAGTAATATCCAGGAACAGCACCAGTTCATAGTTAGCCAGTTTATGATGAGTTATGCTCCCTATCCAAGGTTCAAGATCCATTTTTTGTAAAAGATAGAGGGTAGTGGACATCATAATTAGAAATATTTGAGTTACTCCTTTACTCAAGCACTACTAATATAAAATTAAACTCCTATGAAGATTTTTTTTTTGAGACAGTCTCACTTTGTCACCCTTGGTAGAGTGCTGTGCTGTCATAGCTCACAGTAACCTCAAACTCCTGGGCTTAAATGATTCTCTTGCCTGAGCCTCCCAAGAAGCTGGGACGATAGACACCCGCCACAACTCCTGGCTATTTTTAGAGACAGGGTCTCACTATGGCTCAGGCTGATCTCAAACCTGTGAACTCAGGCAATCCACCCGCCTCAGCCTCCCGTGTTGGGATTACAGCCTTGTCTCACAGCGTCTGGTCATCCTATAAAGTTCTTGAGAAAGCCAGGCAATTGGAAGGGAGGGTCCCATAATCACCATTGTTATTAATCTGCCCCATCCTGCCCACTCTGACCTCAGTTCTGGCATCACCAGGGGTTTCTGGGGAAAGGGATGTGAATGGAACACACAGATAAATGGAGAGGCCTTCTGTTCCACTCTGTTGCCTCAAAATTCACACAGCTCCCCAGCATCAAAATTCTCAATACACATTGAGTGCAATTAGCACACAGGGCAGGTTATTTTCTTCTCTTTCACAACTTCATAGCAAGACCTTTAAAATTAAGATACAAAGACAGTTATAAAGTGTTTTTCTTAGGAGTTTCCATTCTCTATAAAAAAGATTTCATTGACATAATGTATTCATGCCTCTTGGCTCCTGTCAACAGAGAGACTGCCATCCAAGGGTACTCAGCTAAGTACACACTTACCACTTTGTTTCTCTCCCACTGTACTATAAAAAAATGAAAAACTAGATTGATGCGATTTTCTTGAAGTTCACAGTAGTGTAAGTTATAGCAGTTATTAAATTTTGCACACATACTAAATGCCACACTCTATACAAAGCAGCCTTATTAACGGTGTAGCTCAATAAGGTGGAGGTTTCACAGATGTAGAAACCTGGCTTTAGAAAGAACCCTATAAACCAGCTTACCCACCTTGAGGCCTCTGCTCTTTTCCTCAGGCCCCTGCTATCTCATTTCTAGGCTACCTCAGTTGAGTTAGCTGAGCAAGACAACCTTAACATCTGTGTGTCCAAGAAGTGTATAGCAATATAATCACAAAAGAAAAATGCTCCGGGTGATTCAATATCAATAGTTTTAATAGATTAAAATCTCACTGAAACAATGAGTTGCTCAAAAAAACCCCCAAAAACATGGCTCATAAAAGGACAAATACAAAGAGACAGACAGATTAGAGGTGCCCAGGGGCTGAGGGGAGGGGAGAGATGAGGAGTTATTGCTTGATGGTTACAGAGCTTCTGTTTGGGATGATAAAAAGTTCTAGAAATAAACAGTGGTGATGGTTGCACAACATTGTAAACCTAATTCATGTCACTGAATTGCCACATACAAATAATTAAAATGGTCTTAGCACATTCAGGGCATTAAAAAATAAAATAGGCCAGGTGCAGTGGCTCACATCTCTTTGGGAGGCCAAGGTGGGAGGATCACTTGAGACCAGGAGTTCAAGACCAGCCTGAGCAAAAGCAAGACCCCATGTCTACAAAAAATACAAATATTAGCTGGATGTGGTATCCCAGCTTCTTGGGAGGCTACAGCAGGAAAATCACTCCAGCCCAGAGTCTGAGGTCACAGTGAGCTAGGATGATGTCACTATGCCACTGCACTGTGTCCAGGCACCAGAACAGGACCCTGCCTCCTCCTCCACCCCCAAAACAAAAAGGTTTGTGACCAGCCTGGGAAACATGACATCTGTCTCTACAAAAAAAAAAAAAAAAATTAAAAACTAAAAACAACAAAAAAAACAAAACAGGCAGATCTTGTTACATATATTTTAGCACAAGGCTTTAAAAATTAATAATTGAATTATAAACTCTAAAAGGGTGACCTATATGGTATATGTATTTATACCTCAATAGGACAGTTTTTTTTAAAAAATGAAAGAAATATCTTTTAATCATCTAGTAGATGCTGTTCCTTCACCCCCCTCTTCCACTAAAAAACTACAACGAAAATGGGACACAGCAGAAAGGCTAAGAACTCATCACAAGCTTCAGAGGGAAATATACAAAAAGGTGATGCATTCCAATCTTACAAGCTCACAGTCTTATAAGTAGGTTTTTGTTTCTTTTTTGATCTCCACCCTTGTTTCTGTCAAGACTCATAATTTAATACAAGGGTGTCTACAATGCAAAGGGTACGACCACACAGGATCTTCTATGAAAACAGAACAGCCTTCCTTCTGTTTGCAGCATCCAGTCAGGGAAGCTGCCTTAGCATAAATGTCACCAGGCAGTGACAAGTTGTCTGAGGCCCGGATGTACTGGGCACTGTGCATCATACATATATTCTCTCCTTTCACCCTCCTCAATTTACAGATGAGGAAGCTGAGGTACAGAGAGGGTAAGGAGCTTGCTCACGACCACACAGGTAAGGAGTAGAGCTGGGACCCGTCTGCACATACAACATGGCATAATACTGGAAAGTGAAACAATTCTGCTGCAAAAGTCAATCAAATGCCTTTCACATTTTTAAATTCTAATGGAAACTGACCCCCAGTGGGGTGTTATGCTTATCCACAGGACCAATTGTGTTCTCAGGAAGTTGGAAGTCCCAAGAAAATGGAAGAGGACTTACTGTGGACTTCATTTATGCCGTTTCCCTGTGGGAGGGCAGGATGGGCAGGACAGGAGGAGGTTAAGTGAGGGTAGGTGATCAGAAAGACAAGCAGGGGCAGGTGGGTTCCATTAGGGTCTGCTAGGCCCTTGCAGACCATGCTGCAGGGCGGGAATGGCGGTTGCACCAGAAAGTGGCAAATAAAGAATTGCTCTGCTATTAGTAAGAGGGCTCAGAAGAAATATGTTTCTTTTCTTTTTCATAGAGGGTCACCAAAAACAAGTTGATGCTGGGAAGAAACCTTTAATCCTTCAGTTTAAAATCCTGCTGATGTTAAATATCAAGCACATTCATACTATAAGAAAAACCCAATTTGTTGCCAGCACAACTGCTTTCCATGGAAGAAATGGAGAAAACACTGGTGTGCTTTATTTTGGCCACCAGTGTTCTCTGTACGTGTGGCTGTTACATATACCTATACAACCTTCCATAAATTGCTGCATTATAGTCCTTCGAAAAAAAAAAACCCTTCTAAAAATCTTCCAAATCAAAATAATCTTGCTTCCATCCTGTGCCTGTCTGACACAACACCATGTGATTTTCTTTCTTTTTGAGACAGAGTCTTATTTTATCATCCTTGGGAGAGTGCCGTGGTGTCACAGCTCACAGCAACATCCAACTCCTGGGCTTAGGTGATTCTCTTGCCTCAGAGAAGCAAGCACCTGCCACAACGCCCGCTTATTTTTTTTGTCGCAGTTTGGCTGGGGCTGGGTTCGAACCCGCCAACCTCGGTATACGGGTCAGTGCCCTACCCACTGAGTCACAGGAGCCGCTCCCATCATGTGATTTTCTAAGAGCAAATCCCACAGGGAAGGCATATTTGCAGCACTGTACTCCAAGTTTACATTCACATGATAGCAAACTTTCTTCTGTATCATTAAACTAAATACATAAAACACATTCTACCACCACCTCTACTTTTATCGAATCTCTCAGCATGTTAGATCTTCACTTTTTTTATTTTTCTTTTAATTAACAAATGAAAATTGTTTTGTGATGCATAACATGATGTTCTAAAACATGTCTATATTATCTAACAGCTGTATCTACCTAATCAACATATACATTACCTCACATACTTTTTTTGGTGGTATAAATGCTGAAAATCTCTCTGTATGCAATTTTCAAGAACACAACACACTGTAATTAACTATAATCACTATGTTGTACAATCAAGCCCTTGAATTTGTTCCTCCTAACTGAAATTTTGTATCCTTTTATCAGCATCTCTCAATCTCCCCATCTTACATTTCAATAAAGGAAAATAATGTACTGAGCATCTACTAGGTTCTAGGAACTAATAAAGTCCTTTTATATCTCATGCACTCTTTATAACCTCCGTGGAAAGTGAATAATTTTATCTACATTAATTATACAGAGGAGGAAGGAATTTGTCCAAGAACATGTCACTCCTTCTTACAGCTTGCTCTCCTCAGTAGCTCACAGAGCAGTGCTATCCCAGGAACAGCAAGATTTCTGGAGGAGCCCTGTCCAGTCACAGGACAAGGTAGCAGCTCTGGACAGTAAACTGCAGCCATCTACCTCCACCTTTCAAATTCTACTAGTTACAGAGAATAGAGAAAATAAGAGACTTGTTCATTTCCTTATTCTTTCTAAGAACTGAGGTAAATGGAAAATAACTTTCAAAGAAACACCTTCACAAAAAGTTATCTACATGAGCATTCAAGGAGTCTTGCAGAAATAGAAGACTTAAAAGAAAGTAAAGGTCTGATTTTGTGCTTTCTGTTGTGCAATAAAAAGCAAAAGCAGAGGCTCAGCGCCTGTGGCTCAACTGGCTAAGGCGCCAGCCATGTACACCTGAGCTGGCGGGTTCGAATCCAGTCCAGGGCCACCAAACAACAATGACGGCTACAACCAAAAAATGGCCGGGCGTTGTGGCGGATGCCTGTAGTCCCAGCTACTTGGGAGGCGGAGGCAGGAGACTCGCTTGAGCCCAGGAATTAGAGGTTGCCGTGAGCTGTGATGCCACAGCACTCTACCCAGGGTGACAGCTTGAGGCTCTGTCTCAAAAAAAAAAAAGCAAAAGCAGAGAGTATTATTAGCTCTTTCTAGCCTAAAAGTATTTGGCCAAAGGATCTTAACTTCCGGTCTGGTTTTCCATACATTGATTAAAGCTGACCAACATTATGGAAGAAGGTAAATTATCTCCTGACCAGCCTCCAACACAAATGAGAGCACATTCCACACAGCCTATCAGCACCCTGGTTTCCAGGACTCAATTCTCTTACGACTTTTGTTCTGATTCCAGGACAGCAAGGAGGTGTCTAGGATCAGACTGTGAAAAAGACAAAACGGCACCAAGCAAAACCTTGTAGGAGATTCATTATGTTTGGTCTCTGCATACTGCTCCAACACCAGCTGTGTCAGGATGTTCTCAATAGTTGACTCAATAAAACTTCCCAGAGAGGCATGACCCATGCTGGTAAATGCTAATTTAGAATAATACAGAAATAAGGGGAGTTTATTTTCCTCTCAAGGTATATTTCTTAAACATTAAATCTGGTGAGGGCAGAATAAAATATTATTTGCATATGTGGGCAGTTTGATGTCTATCCAAATTTATGTTAGGACTATGACTGCTTAGTAAAGCTTACGGCCTGTTATGAGTATTAATAAAAAAAAAAAAAGTAAAGCTTATGTTTAAAATGTCTGGTGTCAAAATAAATTAGCCTTCAAAAAAATTTACATATTTTAAAAAAATCATTGGCTTGAGATAATATTAGGGGCAACTGTTGGATGTTTTCTACAAAGGAGATCTCAAAAAATACTCAGAAACAAGGTTTGATGTCATAAATAGCACCAGAAAGAAAGAATGAGGTTGATATTAATGCAGAAAGAGATATCAAAAGAAGGAATTGCTTTTCCCACTTTCTAAATGGGTTAAGAATGGATGACTATACTTGACCATGTTATTCTAATACCAAATAACAAAAACAGTTCTTATCCTCAAATCTTGCTGGAATTTTCTTCCAAGATGAAGAAAATTTTCTTCCTTTACAGATGATGAAATAATAGATGGAAAAAAAGATAGGCAGGAATTTTTTCCTACTGCCTCAAGTTGTCAAGGCAAAGATAGAAATTTTTAGTGGATTATGGAAGGATTCCTGCATCTCACCTTCTATTCAACTATTTTTCATATGCATTTGGGGTTTCAGCAAAAAAATTCTGAATGGACAGATGTCCCAGTTTAAAAGAAAGCTCTGCATTTTACTGTTCAGTGCATTTGGATAATCGTCTTTGTACAATATTAGCAAGATTAGATTGATCTATAAGTATAGGAAATCTTAGCTAGCTAAGCTTTTTCTTTTTTTTTTTTGTAGTTTTTGGCTGGGGCCAGGTTCAAACCCACCACCTCCAGAATATGGGGCCGATGCCCCACTCCTTTGAGCCACAGGTACCGCCCATTAGCTAAGCTTTTTAATCAAAGTTGATTTTGATTGCTTTGCACATCAGTTACACACATGACTGATGAACTAGAAGACCATCTAGATCAAACCCAAATTTTATCCAACACCTGATTTTATACGGAGTTGATTTTAGTGGAGAGGCAAGGATGGCTGTTTTAAATATCTGCAAATGAATCAATACCTCCCAGTTGCAAAATACTGCTGAACAATAAATTTAACATGAAGTACAAAAATGTAAGGAATAGCCATGATTTAGAACTATATTTAGTGCCACCTGTGTTCTAGGGTCTATAGTATAAGCTATCTTTCCAAAGATTTACAAAGATAAATACTGGCCCCCCAAATAAGAGTGAAGAGTTTGGAAAAGCCTTTTATACCTGTAAGGAACTGGATAGACAGCAAGGACTTAATGGTTAGCAGAATTAACTTCCCATGCAGAAAAATTCAACTTAATCTCCAATATATACCACACTGTTACCCAGTCCACTTTGAAAGACATTTGAATGTCATACACATTTACTTCTGAATTTTCATCAAAAAGACCAAATATTTTAAAAAAAAAAAAAAAAGTAGCAGCCACAGTGTAATAGATTTCATTAACTCAGAACTTGTAGGAATTCAAATGTTTGGAATTAACATCTGTCTCTGCAGTATGCCACCCAAGCACAAGCATGGTGGTACTAACATTTACACAGGTATCTTAAGGAGAAAGTACAACATGCTTACCCTGTAAGGCAATGACAGGACTGTAAAGCACTACATATAATGGAAGGAAATGATGTAACCAACTCAACACTTCCATAGTTATTTTTTCCAGTGGTAGAGATTAATGTGGGCTGCCTGGTTCTCTGCAGCTTGGGCAGAATTTCCTAGACCCAACCCTTCCTTGAAGCTTCATTAAAGATGAAGGTCTAGGGCTCTAGCACAGAGGCATCCTCTGGCATGTTTGAGGATCATATCTCTAACTTCAGTGTTAATTTTGCTAAGCGAATACAAACCACACTTTAAACTCATAACTTTTAAAGATTCTTTAAAACTGTTTTGAAATTAAGACTCCTTCTTAAGGCCGGTTGAGGTGGCTCATGCCTGTAATCCCAGCACTCTGGGAGGCTGAGAAGGCAGATTGCCTAAGCTCAGGAGTTTGAGACCAGTCTGAGCCAGAGCAAGACCTCGTCTCTAAAACACAGTGGGGCGTTGTAGCAGGCACCTATAGTCCCAGCTACTTGGGAGGCTGAGGCAAGAGAATGGCTTGAGCTCAAGAGTCTGAGGTTGCTGTGAGCTGTGATACCAAGGCTCCTGGGGGGGGCGGGGAGGGGCACAAAGTGAGACTTTGTCTCAATAAAAAAAAAAAGACTCCTCCCTAAACCACACTAACACATCACAACAATGAAGATGCCTAAGCAAGCCCTTATTCTGTTAGGTCCATTCAGGTAAGAGCTCAGGATGTAATGAGAATCAAAATTTCATAGTTTTTTAAAAGCCATCTGCACAACCAACATCTACTTAGAAACAGTATTATTATTATTTGTTTTTTAGAATTACAAGTGGGAGCTCAGGAGTCCATTGCCCATTTATGGGATTGCGGCAATGGCACTGACTGCTCCACTCTGCTTTTACTGAAGTCTATTTCCCCAGCAGGTAAGATGAAGGAGGGAACAAAGATGCCAGCACTTTCTGAGTGAACATATCAGCCCCTATTGTTATTATTATGGGTAGCCTTGAGAAATCTGAAATCTGAGCCTTGTATTGGGACTGCCTCTCACTTGAGATATAGAAACAGTATTATTTAATAAGAAAATAATGTGAGCATAAATAATCTCACATGTTAAGTTTGTTAGAGGTTAGATTGAAATATACAAACATCCATCTCCTAATTATTTTTTCTGAGATAGAGTCTCACTCAGTTGCCCTGGGTAAAGTGCTATAGCATCATCATAGCTCACAGTAACTTCAAACTCTTGGATTTAAGATATCCTCTTGCCTCTGCTTCCCAAGTCCCAAGAGGCTGGGACTACAGGCAAGTGCCACCACACCCAGCTATTTTTGTTTTTTTATTTCTCCTCTTTTCAGTAGAGTCAGAGACTCTCTCTTGCTCAGGCTGGTCTCAAACTCCTGAGCTCAAGCAATTCACCCACCTCGGCCTCCCAGAGTGCTGGGATTATATGTGTGAGCCACTTCACCTGGCCTGTTATAGGAAATTTAAACGTAAAAATCACCAGTTCTTTTTCTTGAAAGATATGTACTAGCTCTGGCAAAGTTTGCTTCTCTTTTTTTTTAATTGAGACAGTCTCATTATGTCACCCTCGGTAGAGTGCCATGGTGTTATGGCTCATAGCAACCTCAAACTCTTAGGCTTCAGCAATTCTCTTGCCTTAGCCTTAGCCTCCCGAGTAGCTGGGATTACAGGCAACTGCCACAATGCCTGGCTATTTTTTTGTTTTTTAGCAGGCCAGGGTTGGGTTAGAAGCCACCAGCCCTGGTGCATGTGGCCAGTGCCCTACCCACTGAGCTACAGGGACCACCCCTGCTTCTCTTTTGCTTAAGCTAATATTTTTAAATAAATTATTTCCCAAAAGGTCAATTTCTATTCTCTGAGTCACTACAGATGAGAAATATTTTATCTAAAGATGCCCTATAGCTCCTAATCATTCCAAATGGGCATCCTGAGACGCTGAGCTCATGATACTTGGGGATTGAGACCCTTTGATTACTTACTTGTTAAAAAAAGGTTCAATGAGTTTTGATCTGGCAGACACATGAATTTCTGGAGGACTAAGAAAAGAACCTAATGAACAAAAAGAAGCAGGGTAATTATACACAGTCCCATAGACACATGAATTTCTGGAGGGCTAAGAAAAGAACCTAATGAACAAAAAGAAGCAGGGTAATTATACACAGTCCCATAGAAAAAGCCTGAAAGTTTAGACAAAAATATATTTAAATCAACAATATGGTTCAGCAAAGGTAAAAGATATTCTTGTAGGCCAACTATCATACCACAGATGTCTATGATTCTTCCCTGTCTGTTCTCGAATCCCCAGCTCCTCTAACTCCTAACTCAAAACTTACCTACTTCTAACTGGGTCAGTGGATCCCAAGGAAATGGTAGTGTTACAGAATGAAAGTTTGTGCTCCCCCCCAAATTCATATGTTAAAGCTAGTCCCCAACATAATGCTACTTGGAAGTGAGAACTCTGGGAAATAATTAGATTACAAGGGTGGAACCCTCATGAAGGAGATCAGTGCCTTCATAAGGAGACAGGAGAGTGTCTTCCCTCTATTCTCGACCACTTGATAGCCATCTGCAAACCAGGAAATGGGTTCTCATCACACACCAGATACGCCAGTGATTTGATCTTGAACTTCCTAGCCTCCAGAGTGGTAAGAAATAAATGTCTGTTGTTTAAGCCCCTGGCCTATGGCATTTTGTTACAGCTGCCTAAGCTGAGACAGGGAGAAAGGTATTTGAAAGAAACACATGTAGTACATACCTAGGTAATTTGCCATGGAGATAAAGCACAATCCTGTGATATAAGCATCGTAGCCTGCCTCATGGAGCTGTTCAGAAGCAGTGTCATAACTTGGAAAACCTTCTGCACTTTCTAAAGAAAAAAAGAAAAAAAGTTTTTCCAGAACATTATAAAACACAGAGACTAGTAAGCACACTGCCCTACCAAATCCAAACTGCATCATAGTAGAACCTTGATAGTTGACCACCTTCTTAAGTTGACCTAATTTTCATACACCAGACATGCACTACATGTACTCGATGGAACACTGACCACCTTTGTAAACTGTACTTTTTTTTTTGTAAGTTGTATCTTAACCACTTGCACTGTGATACATAAGATTAATTTGCCCTTTATAACTTGACCAGTTAAGTCCAACTAAGGGGCAGAACAGTGATTTTCAGCTGGTACACTGTGGCATACTGGTGTGCCATGAGAGGATCTTAGATGTGCTGTGAAAGTTTTTCAAGACTATTAATTAAATTATTTTCAAAAGAAGTTCAAAGCACATTAAGTATTCTTTTTCTTACTCTTTTTTTGATCAACATAATTTAAGTATGTTGTGGAAGTTTAACCATAGTTTCAAGTGTGCCATAATATAAAAAAAATTAAAAAACACCAGAGAGAACATGTGGGCTTTACCCCTTATTTGTATTATTTTTTCTTTAGTGTAAGTTATTTTTTCATGTTTTATTATTATCATGTGTTTAATTAGTCCTATTGTTCAGCAAATGTTGTAGAACCTTTTTTCAACATGGTCTGCTCTGAATTGTAGGTACATTCTAAAATTACTGAAAAATTTTACAGTTCATTAAGACATGATGATCTGGATAAGACACAATGGAAAGAACTTGAAGAGCTGATATTGAAGGAAAAGGCTGATAGACATTTTTCTGGAAAGCAGCAGCCAAAGACAGATGGTGGAACATTTTGGTGTTACTAATACCACAGTTAGCAACATCCAAAAATGTAAACATGAGTAGTTGGAGAAACGGAAAGGAAAGCTGAGACCTACTGCAGAAAAGGCGGAAAACTTCCCTTGATGAAGCCAATGAAGCCACATTAAGCTGGTTCAAACAAATGAGGGCAATTATTCCTGACTCTCCAGGCCGATGATTCAAGAAGTTGCTAAAAAATCCTTACAGGAATGAGTTGACATTTCTAAGCATCAAGCGGTTGGCTCAAAAAACTTAAACTGTGACACAAGATCTCCCAGAAAGTCTTGTGTGGTGGATCCAATGAAGTTCCAGTAAAAGTTGTGGAAGAGTTCATCAAAAAGTTCCCAGACTTTGCCGGAGGCTTCAAAGACTGACATCTTCAGTGCTAATGAGTGTGGACTCTTCAAGGCTAAGCCTGACATGAGCCTCATCATGAACGGTGACAAATAAATAAAAGAGTAGGAAACTTTCCAAAGAACATTTCACAGTTCTGCTTTGCACTAGCCCAACCGGACAAAAGCTAAAGCCCTTGGTGATTGGCAAATTGGCAAGGCCACACGCATTCAAGAAACTGAATCCTGATGTTAGGAACTTCACTTGAAGATCAAACTAACATGCATGTATGACTGGTGCCTTGTTGGAGGAGTGGGTAAAGGGTCTCAACTGAGAAAGTGAGAAGAAAAAGCAGTCCCTTCTTCTGACTGTAGGCAACTGTCCTGGCCTCCCACAAGTGAGTCATCTCACAAACATGACACTGAAATTTCTGCCTCCAAGTATGACCTCAAAAATTCAACATCATGACCAAGGCCTCATCAAAACATTTAAAATGCACTACGAGCCCAGCTCCTGCAGTGGGTCATCACTAAAACACACACCTTTGGTTGCCTGTGGCAGCAGCTTCATCTGCTGCATCAGTTAATGAATGCTCTGGATGCTGTCCTGGATCAGGTCTGCTTGGAATAAAGTTCAGGCAGAAATGATACAGAAGTGTTTTAGGAAAGTTGGATTTGTCACAGCCCAAAGGCCTGATGCTTTGGCCCCATCAGACTGTTCATCTGCCAGAATTCGATGGCGCACATTTTGAAGGTTTTGTTGCAGTGGATGATGAAGTGACAACCTATTGTGAACCTGACCCAGAAGCAACTTTCCAAACATCACTCACTGAGTACAGTCGATGCATAAGTATGTGAAGCAGCTATGATGAAGTGGATGACACAGACTGCAGAGACACCAGAAGAAAGGGACATGAGGCATCTGCCATGGAAAATGCCCAACTGTGCTGAATGGAGCCAGCATTCAGCATGCTTTCTCCACTTCCTTTTTTTTTTTTGAGACAGAATCTCAAGCTGTCACCCTGAGTAGAGTGCCATGCAGTCACAGCTCATAGCAACCTCAAACTCTTGGGTTTAAGCGATTATCTTGCCTCAGCCTCCCAAGTAGCTGGGACAACAGGCTCCTGCCACAATGCCTGGCTATTTTTTGTTGCAGCTGTCATTGTTGTTTTAGCTGGCCCAGGCTGGGTTTGAACTCACCAACTTTGGTGTATGTGGCTGGTGCCGTAACCACTGTGCTATGGGTGCCAAGCCTCTCCTCCTTACATTTATAATAAGGATAAGAAACAGATTAAGATTGACCCTTTTTGAGAAGAATGATTAAACCATGAGAAAACAGTAAATGTACTGATTTTGTTTAATACCGTATGATTTTACTGTGTTTTGAATATGAACGATTCCATATCATATTCTCATTAAAAGCTGTATAAGAAAGTAAAGTACATGGACATTTTGATATAGGAGGCTTAGCTACTCATGCTGACCACCTCCATATTGTGACCAGCTTGCTACCGTCCTTGGGTGGTCAACTTACAGAGGTTCTACTGTAGTTTGTGCTGCAGATACATCCTAAATAAACAGGAAAAAAAACTATCGATTTCTAATTCTGTCTGGATAAGACCTTACAATACAAGATAATGCAGTCATTGAAAATGAGGGCTTTGGTCTAGATCAGAAAAACGTCTCAGTTACATTAACAGAGTCTCAGCTGTGGGCCTTCTTGTCCCATGTTGGTCGGTGCTGTTTACTATTACCCACATGATGACACATAACTCAGCCTACGACAATTATTCCTCTTCTGACTGCCTTCTAAAGTCATGAAAAGGAAATTCTTCTCTTATATATGATGATAACATCAGAACACAACAGATATTTCAGACTGAAGATTAATGTAGCATGGACACTGGAGCACAGCTCTCACCTAGTGCTGGGGTTCATGGTAAATGCTCAGAAATTATTACCTATCAATAACCTCAAAAAAAAAAAAAAAGATTCCAATTCAATACTGATAGTTCAAACTCAGTATTATGCACTACTATGTTTCCAAACTCAGAAATCTAAAGAGGCACTGCAACTCCAAAAACAGATCAGAACTTGCTGATGCTGCGCTAGGATCATGGAGCCACTTCATAGCAAATACCATTTATAACATGATTCTTTTGTTACATTGATAAACACAGATGCGAGGGATAAAGTCTGAGAGAAATGATCTGCTTTAGACTAAATTCTCTACCTGATACCAGAATTTTACATGGAAATAAACTAAAACTGTAACTCATACATAATTATTTTCTAGAATCACTCTGGAAATCAACGTCAAGCAGTTTACTACAACATGGAATCAAAAGCATGAACAAAAATTAACAATGAAAAGGCTATAACTTTTATGTCAATACTATGCTCTTTAAGCAAGAATTCCTTAACCTTTGTAAATATTGGGCTTGAAACTTTTAAAAAAGGATTCTTAATATGGTAGCCACCAAGGTAGTATCGTCTATTCTTATTGCCAGCTGAAACACATTATTTCCAAAATCAATTATTTCCGTTATATTGTTATAAAAAAGGTCTAGGTTTTCTTCATTGTCTTCCCCTCACCACTCCTTTTCTTAATTCCTCTCCTGAACTATTATCCAGAAAAGCAAGCAAATAACTGTAATACAGGCTGTTTTAATACCTTGCATTATCAGTTTCTAAACCGTTAGTCCTATTATCAATGTCTTTAGAACTTTCCAGGCTATAGCTAATGGAATGCTAATTACAGCATCAGCAGCACAATCAGGATAACAGGAACCAAGGAAGTAGCACCCAGAATGCTCACCAAATACCTGGGTAGCAGCCAGGCTCTGTAAAGCATTTCCAGCCCACAAGAAACATTTCTCCTGACTTGTAGTTTCCCTCAGTGCTGCTGTTCCTGCTCCCTAAACCAGCTTAGAAGAAGGCTGGGAAGGGGACTTTCCTTCATCTCTTCTGTAAACCCAGTTCTTGGGCTTTTCTAAGACAGAAAATGTATTTTCTTTCTACCCCACCACCCCAATGACTAATCAATTAGCGACAACTCTTTTTCTCTGCTCAAACAGTACACCACAGAAAACAAGGACACATCAAGTTTGGAATAATTCCAAGCATCAGGAAACAAAAACCTTGAAACTTTAATTTCTCAAATTGTTAAGGAATGGCTACTCAACTGCATTAACATAAAATAGAAGTAGACTTAGAAGATCATCTTTATTCAGGAACAGTAATTCAACCCAGGACATAAACAAGTTAATTTGGCCAAAATACTTCTATCTCCTTTACTGCGCAACATAGTTTCTAAAGCCATTTCACCTTTCTTCTACAACATGATATATTCAAATTACCACGGAGTTTGGGGGTTTTCAGGTTTTTTAAAATAGTCTTACCAACTTTAGGAGAGCAGAAAGGTGTCTCTTTTAACCGCTTTTCCAATTCTGCAAGGGATGTGTTGTTAATGATATCCTGCAAACCCGAAAGCAGAGAATTATGAGACTTCATCCTGTCTGTGAAACACACATATGCATAATAAAGACTGACTGGACAAAAAAAAAAATCTAGTATGTCCCCCTGTTTCTTTCTTTAAAGAAACACAGACATACAGACTTCACCATTTATTCAATGTGAAAGAGAAGTAGCAAGTTTAATTTTCACTATATGGAAAGGATAACCAAATTAAAGATTTTTACAGACACATTAAATACCTGCAGACCTTTTGCCAGAAGGCTGTACTGTTTCAGCCTTCACTTCACTCAGTTATATAAAATCACTTCACAGAGTAGCAAATGATTATACCTTTACTTCAATTTTTTTGATTAGAAAATATATCCAAAATATATAAAATAAAGATAAGAAGATGAAGGAGGCCCTGTGTGCATGTGTAAACTATTCAAAAATAAGTTATTGAGGGAAAGAGTGAGGGGGGTGGGGTCTTGGTGTGCAAAGCACGATTGTAAGAGGGACTTTACCTAACAAATGCAATCAGTGTAACCTGGTTTCTTGTACCCTCAATGAATCCCCAACAATAAAAAATAATAATAATAATAAGTTATATACTTTAATATTAAAAACTTACATTAAAAAAGAATTAAGGAAAAAATATATAATTCCACCACCCAAAGACAACTGCTATTCGCATTTCATATATTAATTTCTGATCTTTTTCTAATTTTTCTCTGTATCCTTTCTTTTCCCTTCCTTTTTTTCCTTTGATGAATTTGAAATGACATTTATATAGACCAGAAACCAAACACTTTTGGCAGTAATTCAAAATTTTCAAAATACAGCTGATCAGTGATAGTTCAAATTTAAATAATACCTTAAAAGGTTGCGTGCTGGCCATTAATTTAGTATCCAAGAGTCTAAAAACAAACAAAAAAATTTAGTAAAGAAACAAAGTGTGTATCAATATTCAAAATGTATTTTACCGAAATACAAAAATACTTATCACATAACATACATACATATTTATTTATTTATTTATTTATTTATTTATTTATTTTTTTGTGAGACAGTCTCAGTATGTCACCCTCAGTAGAGTGCCATGGTGACACAACTCACAGCAACCTCAAACTCTTGGGCTTAAGCGAATCTCTTGCCTCAGCCTCCCAAGCAGCTGGGACTACAGGCGCCTGCCACAATGCCCAGCTATTTTTTGGTTGTAGTTGTCAGTTTTGTTTGGCAAGCCTGGGCCGAACTCGAACCCGCCAGCTCCGATGTATGTGGCTGACGCCCTAAGCTGCTGAGCTACAGGCTCCAAGCCAACATACATATTTAATACATACTTAAAACAAAATATTTAATGCATAAAATATACAAAAGTGGAAAGAGGACTTAAACACATGGACCATTCTGACCTAGCACTGGCATCCTTGCTACAGTAGGCTAGTCAACTCGGTCGTGACCAGGGACTCTATCAAGTTGCTGTGAGAAAGAGTCCATGCTTTGGTGCGTAACATCCAGATTCACTAGCACCCCGAGAGACTGTGGGCTACATCAATCCCAAGGGTAAGTCTATGTCTCTTCTATGTTTTCCCTCCATTCCTGCTCTAGACCTAACATTCCCTAACTGCTACTCTCTACACCACCATCCAGGTTTGTACATCGTACATTCTTATCGAGGGCCCAAATTCACATTTAGTAATTTCACGCTGTTGTTATTTATCACTATTCTATTTCAAAGAAAGAAAGTGAGAGGGACTGATATGAAAATTCTATTTCTCTGGGGTTGTTTTTTTTTCATTATAACTGTGAACACTCTGGAAACAGGATAGAAATAGCTCTGCTGAAAGAGCAACTGCTTGGGCACTGTGTCTGTCCCTTTTCAATGGGTCCTAAAACACAGACCCTTGCTCTATAGGCACCATATGGCTGACATGAGAACTATCAGAGGTGTGACATGTGACATAGCAGAACATGTAATATTAATTGTGGAAAACACTAACAGAAAAAGGCACTGACTTAAAGTAGAGAAAAGAAATTCTCTAGCCAGACAGTTCTTGACTGACTGGACTAGTCTGAATTGGACACTTCAATATGTAAAAGGTACATCCTACATGCAAGCCTGACGAGAGCCATCCCATGGAAGTGTTACCAGTTCTTTGGATAGCAAGACACATGATTTTAAAAAAAATCAGTAGCTGCTGTCTATTTGACTCTCAGCTCAAACAGATTTTTAACAGGGTAACAAAACCAATCCTAAATTTTATGGGGTTTTTTTGTTTTTTTTTTTAATAAGAGTCTCACTCTGTTGCCCTGGTAGAGCACCGTGGCATCATAATACATCATAGCTCACAGTAATCTCAGATATTTGGGCTCAAGCAATCCTCTTGCCTCAGCCTCTCCAGTAGCTGGGACTACAGCCTCCCACCACAATGCCCAGCTAGTTTCATCTATTTTTAATATAGATAGGGTCTCACTCTTGCTCAGCAGACTGGTCTCGAACTTCTGAGCTCAGGCAGTCCACCCACCTTGGCCTCCCAAATTGCTAGGATTACAGACATGAACTACATTGCCCAACTCCAATCATAAATTTCAAAAGAAACCTTCACAAGGTTGGAGGCTTGCGACGATTCCAGGTTTACATGAACTAGATTCTAATCCTGACCTAAAGGGTTTTGACAAATTACTGCACACCTACTTATATTGTGTATGTCACAATGAGTGTTTTAAATGAAAGACAAATCCTTAGAGAAAGCTCACCTGGGGAAAACACATGTTGTCATCTTTTTAAAATCAGTTAAGTCCTAAAAAAACAAAAGAATGACCTGTTACAATTTTCCTAATATACTCATAATATTAAAAAACATGTAAATAGTTCCACAGCTATCTTTTCAAACTGTCATATATCACACAAGTCTTAAGCTAAATGAAAAACCCATTTCTAATTAATAATTACTTTTAAAAAATCTTGCAATTTCCTCATGGATTTGGAACCATATGAGCTGATAACTAACTTTTACATAACCAAAACAGACAAATTTAAGGATTATAAAGCTGAAATTGGGGTAGGGTGTCCTATTATATGTATGCAAAAGACTACATGTTTAACAGGCTGATAGGAAGTCCAAAAAAATAGTAATTCCTAACAAGTTCTACTGTATTACATGAATTTGTCATAATAGTGAGACTAGTGAGTCATTCAAATTAAATAGTTTTAATTATAGGAAATGGACAAATTATAAACTAGCTTAGACCTTTACTGAGATCACGTTTAAAATGTTAGTAAAAATGGCCACTTAAACACAGACCTTTCAGTACATAATTCCTGTTTTAACATGGTATTAACAGCAAGTACCTACATTAGACACTTCATTTTCCAAGTTTATTTTGATTAGAAAATTTATACCTGAAATAAGAGCATTCTAATTTTGAATTAACTTATTCACACACACAGTTGCCACACCAGACTGACTAGTCATACTCCTGACTCTTTGCAAAACTACACTTCTTTGCAATGTTAGTTATGCTTCACAGGAAACTGCTATTTCCAACTAGCTTTTCAGGCCTATAAATACAGACAGTATTTGGCAGGCTTGAAATATTTACCAGCTTTTCAATGGCTATAGTTAAATTAATGGGCAATACAAGATTGAGTGGTTTTGATGCTAACCAAACAAAAGTGAAATAAGGACTGTCATCTCATCTCTCAATGTCACTACAGAGCTTTACAAGAAATAGGAGAATTATAGCTGCCTCTAAGGCCAGCTCATAGCAGAGTTCTATACCAGTGACTTCTAAAGGGTCATGGTCAAGTACCAAGACAGCTTGTAAGAAGACACATGCCCTGAAAAGCGGCTCCAAAATATGGATTCTTTGGTGTCCTTTTAAATGCACATTTTGGTGCCAGTACATGCAAAAGTTCTACTTCTTTTTCTTTTCTTTTTTGTTTTAGAGTGGCAGGGTCTTGCTATGTTGCCCAGGCTGGACTCAAACTCCTAGATTTAAGCGATCCTCTTCCTGCCTCAGCCTCCAGAGTAGCTGGGACTATGGGTGCATGTCATTGCATCCGCTAGTTCTACCATTTTAAACAGACTTTCTCATTTATTCTCATAACTTTATCCAAAAGAAGATGGAAGAAAAAACATTTTCTCCCTCTGATTATGCCAGAACATAAAAGATTTAAGTAACTTACCGAGGTACCCTTAGTCATAAAGCAAGGGATAATCTGCTCACCCTAACCTGCTTCTCGTTTGCAACAAGTCATGTGTTCTTTCTACCAGAATTCAATTCAAGATTAGCTTCACTCATCTTAACATTCATTAAATGCTTACATACAACTGTTCTTACATACAATTAGACACAATAAAAAGGCTACACTCGGTGTCCAAGGCACTAACTACCTGGAAGGAGAAGAAGAGTTATGGTGTACAAATTTTATGTACCGTAGAGGTACCAAGTTTATGTACTGTAGAGGTACAAAGTTCTGTGGACATTCAGAGAAAGGAAAGATCACCTCCTGGGCAAGGCAGCAGGCAGGATGAACTTCACAGAGGAGGCAGGAGCTAGACCATGCACAGATAAGGTAAAGGTGTGTGCAGGAGACACTGAGAAAAGCTGGAGAAAATCCAAGTTGGAGGAAATTATACACCAAAACCACACATTTGGGAAAACACAAAGCATTTCTCAAGGAACAGATGAGCCAGCTGGGAACGAGAGTAATAAGAGGTTAGACTATACAGATGATGGAAAGCCTGACATGCCAGGTTAAAGAGTCAACTGTATAGAAAAACAAGGAATGTGCGATTACTTTAGAATTTTGAGCAGAGTCAGTGATGTGAACAGAGCCATATATTAGAAGATTACAAAACTGGCACAGTAAGAAGACATTTCATTCATTAAGTCAATATTTAAGAACTCCCGTGTGTCAAGTTATATTTGGTATACAAAACACTCAAGAGACACAGTATTAAATACACTTTCCTTACTGATAACTTCATTGCTTTAAAGGTCAAAAAGTCAGGAGAGGAGCTGCTACCTTGTTCTCTCTGGCCACTAAGAAGTGGGTGATCTGAAATAAACACTAAGCTCGTTAGATTTAAAAAATGCAAATCCATCTGTCATACTTGGTTTGAGACTCACAACTATGAAGTCTTTGAGTCCCAGAAAGTGACAGAGTTGTCATGAAAAGTGATGACAACTTAAGGTTGCAGAAACAGGACAAGAAGACAACAGGCCCACTTACACTCATGGCCTGAACGACCACGATGCTGGTAGACCAATGTGATGGAGGAAATGTGAAGTTACTGAAGGTTTGTAGGTGTATGAATGAAACCCAACACTCAAGCATGTTTCCAATCAAAAACTGACAAAAGATTAATACAATCTGGTGTTACTTTAAACTAAGAGTTGGCAAACTATGGCCAGCAGGCCAAATGTGGCCCAGCACCTGTTTTTAAAATAAAGTTTACTAATGGCTCAGCGCCTGCCACATACACCAGAGATGATGGGTTTGAATCCAGCCCAAGCCCGGCAAACAACAATGACTACTACAACAACGACAAAAAAAATAGCCTGGTGTTGTGGCAGGCGCCTGTAATCCCAGCTACATGGGAGGCTGAGGCAAGAGAATCGCTTAAGCCTAGGAGTTGCTGTGAGCTGTGATGCCACAGCACTCTACCCAGGGTGACGGCTTGAGGCTCTGTCTCAAAACAAATAAAATAAAATAAAGTTTACTGCAACACAGCCATACCCACTTGTTTATGTATTCTATGGCTGTTTTAGTGCTACAAGGAAGAGTTGAGAGTTATGACAAATACTATAGAGCCTGGAATGCCCAAAATATTTTACTATCTGGCCCTTTATAGAAATACTTTGCTAAATTCTGGTTTGAAGTGTGAGCTAAAGGTTGAAGGGAGACAGGAAGCCTGCCTGGAGTTGCTAAACTTCAGGTGAGTAATAGAAGGCTTGCTTGCTTGCAACAAGGAAAAGAACCCAGATATGAGACACAGCATGGGAAGAAAACTGTCAGCATTTTGTAGCCGACTAGTTCTGGGAACACAGGAAGAGTCAAAAAACTGGGCCTCATTTTCAGAGATGGAACGAGGAGAAAGAACTGGCTTGGAGATGGTAAAAAGGAAGAGAAGAGAGTATAAAATAAATATCTCATTTGAGACACTTCCATTCTAACAACACTTAGTCTGAGGGTTATTCAGGTGCAGACAGCTGGAGCCCAGCATGGAGTACAGACCTGACCTGAGCAGAGAGCACAGCTGGAGATAAAGATGTTGATGTTTATAGCTGAAGTTATGAACATGGTGGATGAGATCACTAAAAGAAAATATGGAGAGAAAATCAAAGTGGGGGGCAGCGCCTGTGGCTCAGTGAGTAGGGCGCTGGCCCCATATACCAAGGGTGGCAGGTTTGAATCCGGTCCTGGCCAAACTGCAACAAAAAAATAGCCGGGCGTTGTGGCAGGCGCCTGTAGTCCCAGCTACTCGGGAGGCTGAGGCAAGAGAATCACTTAAGCCCAACAGCTGGAGGTTGCTGTGAGCTGTGACACACGGTATTCTACCAAGGGCAATAAAGTAAAACTCTGCCTCTTAAAAAAAAAAAATCAAAGTGGAATAGAGTAATGGGAGGGCAAATGAGATGAGGCCCTGTGCACAGTTAGCAAGCAGGATAGGAAGAGCCAGAAGAGGAACCAAAGAAACTTGTGGTTTGGTGAACTGAGACAACTTAGATCAGAGTGGAAACCACCACTGAGGTAGGTCAACACAGAACCTGGGAAGCGCCTAGCAGGAGGCAATTGAGAATTACGTAGGACCTGATCTGGCTCAGCTGACAGCACTTCTCTTCAGTGGCCCTGTTATGTCTTATTTTAATAGTAGCAAACTAGCGGCCCACACCTGTGGTCTAGGAAACCCTACCCAGAACTAAATGAGCAAACCACCAGTACCATGAAACAAATGTTGACAACAGCAGTGACTGTAGATCCCTTAAAATGGCCTGTATGTACATCATGTCAAATATGTACAACCAAGTGCATAACATTCTTTTTTCTGGGAACGTACTGCATACAAGGAAACAGTACCCAAATAGAGAACATTTTCTTAGTAAAATAGCATCATGAACTTTTAATGCACACGAACAAGCCACTTACCGCAGGCAGGGGGTAGTAGAACTGGTGCACTGTGTGCATGACATCCAAGAGCATGTTGTGTCCAATGACAAGTTTCCCCTAAACAGAGTCAAGGTCAGAAGGAAAGGCTACATACAAAATAATACCGGGGTTTGAGAATAAATGCATGGTTCAGATTCCATGAGGATTTTGTACAAAACTTGCCTTTCCATATCAAAAGAAGTACAAATACATGTAAATAATTTGGGCTGGCTTCATTTCTCTTCAAATGTGAAGTGTTAAGTCCAGAATGCAAAGAAAAAGCTCTAAATAATTTTCATCTTATTGATGTTTTTCTCTGATTTTTATTAATCACGGATACTTCAAGAATTAATAGCAGTAAATTTGGAGTCAAAATTTTTTAAAGGTAAAATTTAAAAACACAAAGTCCCTAAACTGTCAAATAATTTGTGGACAAAACTCAAAAGACCTATTTTAGAAGTGTATTCTTTAAAACAACCCACTTATCTCAAAAGATACACTCATATTAATGCTAAAATGTAAAAATATCTAATTTCTAACTATATTACACAGAATGAATTTTCATTTCCTACATCATCTATGTCAAATTTCATGGGGCATGTTCTTAAACACACATCCATTAAAATTCACTGCTTTTCAACCAAGTGAAATATAATATACCTGCTGGCAGCCCTTTTGGCACGGTGGGCAATGAGTCTCACAATACATGGGCAACAAATTACTCTATTTTGATAAAACTTAAACTACCAAAATGGAACCTCAACTTGGATTTAGCTAGCCAGGTGGCAACATTTTTTACAGAAAGCATCAGGTCATTACAGACTCAGCATAACACTGCTTGACTCACATAATGCTCTGAAACAACTCAGCCTACGTAAAACCTCCCGAGTCTCACAGACAAGCTGTCCTGTGGGTCAGTGTAGCACACTCTGAACACCCATCCAGGGCTAAGACACTGAACGTTGACCAAAACCACAGAAGAGGGGCAGAAAACCTAAAACGAAATTCAGTACTAAAAAGAGCACCTAACTATACTGTGAATGAACACCAGGGCCACACTGAAGGGGACTGGTAAGAAAAACTAACGTGGAAAACAGCACCTGACTAGAGTCCATAAGGCTGAAGACAAAAAAACCTACATATGGACGCTGTGATCTAGTCGATAAATGTGCTTCTCATAAGACTGGGTGAGCAGTTCTGAAAATAAATGCACACTAGTTTTAAACAAACATCTATCATGTAGATAATAAGAACTGGCTTTCTCACCATTGAGAAAGAAGTTAACATATAAGAAAAGAGAGAAAACTAACAATAAACCCTGTGGTGTTGTACTGGAATCTGAGCTGTGAGTATAAAAGCATGAATATACAGACATGGACACACGCACACACAGCGTAGCTGCACGTGTATATGCATGTTACACATAAATACCATTCTCAGCCCTGTCCAGGGAGAGAGCCTAGAAGCAAAGATATCATAATAATACCCCAGGACCAGTCTTGGTTTCTAGACACTTCTCCAGTAAAAGGAAACATAGCTCCTCGGAGAAGTTAGTGAGTCCACTGCCGAGTCAGGGAAAATACAAGATGAACCTGGAACATCTTGTAAAGCTAGAACAGCGGTTCTCAACCTGTGGGTCATGACCCCTTTGTAACAATGAAAATACATCACGACATTAGGAAGGTTGAGGACCACTGAGTTAGAAAGTAAGTGTTCAAAAAAGGATGGGAGCTTGTTCAAAGGATATAGGAGCCAAGTCAAAGGGGTTCCAATAGCCAAAGGTGGTACAATTTGAGCAACAAAACACATAAAATAGTGGATTATAATCTGTAGAATAAATATTGCAGTCATTTACATAAAAATGATTAAGGAAACAGAAAAGAAATAGCTTTCGCTTATGGAAGAACTCCAAGAACAGGCGTAGAAACAGGGGACTATAAACTTGTCATCAGAATATCACAGGTAGTAACACTGCAGGGAAGATCCACTGAAGGATGGTAGTATTAGTGGGTAATAGTTTGAGAAAAAATAGAATTTTCCATAGTTTCTTCCCAAGATATTTTATTAACTACAAAGGAAAAATAGTAACTTTGCCTCAGCACCTATAGCACAGTAGTTATGGTGCCAGCCACATACACCGAGGGTAGCAGCTTCGAACCTCACCCCGACCAACTAAACAACTGCAACAGAAAAACAGCCGGGCATCATGGTGGGTGCTTGTAGTTCCAGCTACTTGGAAGGTTAAGGCAAGAGAATTGCTTAAGCCCAAGAGTTGGAGGCTGCTGTGAGCTGTGATGCCACAGTTCTCTACCGAGGGTGACATAGTAAGAATCTGTCTCAAAAAAAAAAAAAAGAAAAAGAAAAATAGTAGCTTCACTGAACACAAATCCAGCAGACATCACTTTAACCAAGTTGACCAAGGTCAACCTCATGAACAATCATCCCATGGTATTCTTGCCAAAACCATATATCCTTAGTTTAATCATGAGAAAGTATCAGACAAATCCCAACTGAGGGACATTTAACAAAATATCAATCGATATTTGTGAAAAGTACCCAGGTTATGAACGAAAGACTGCTAAAGTCTATAAGACACCAGGGGGAAATAAGTGAACACAATGTGGGACTCCAGACAGAATCATGAAGAAAAAAAAAAGACTTAGTGGAAAAACTGGTAAAATTAAACAAGGTCTTTAGTTTAGCTCATTAATTTTCTGCCAGTTAATTTCCTGGTTCTGATAACTATACAATGGGTGTGTAAGATGTTAACATTAGGGGTGGTGGGGTAGGTGATAAATGGAAACTCTGAACTATTCAGCAACTTTTCTGTGAATGTAAAATTAAAATAAAAAGTTTCTAAAAACCATAAAGAAGGATTCTTAACTGGAAAAAAATCTGGTGTGACATAACTAAGTGTGTTTACTGTTTACTGGCTTTGTAGAGATTAACTATATTAATATTTTTAAGTGACTTATCATTTCAAATGTCTGAATCACTAATGAATAGAGCTCTTCTCATAGTTTTGTGCTGTTAACCACCAATAGTCAGCAACATACTATGACTTATTCCTGTAAAAGAAAGACACCAGAAAACAGCCAACAAAGGCAGAACAAGCTGAGGGGTCTGAATTTGTAAAAGCCAAACAGATATGCCAATCTTGGAAAAGCTAACTAGCTAAACTATTAATATCATGATGGCTACAAGAGAGCTCAAAGCCAACTGATGTACCATGTCCCTGGATTTAGGGACAGCTTCAGTCAAACTAACCACTCATTTGAAGTCTGCTGGTAAAGTGCGTACAACATGAGCAAATGTAACCAAGAAGCCTAATCTCCGCTTTTCTGAGTATGTGTGAATAAGTGTGACCTTAGCCACTGTTGTAGAGGCTCATATCTTGTTCCTCTCTAGGATCATCCAACAATTCTATTCCACTCTCATTACCTCACCTATTTCAGCAAGAGAGTTGCTGGTGAGCCAAGCCTCTTCTTTTATAAGCCTCTGTAACTTCCGTTTATCCCTGAACAAGGACAGGGGTGTGCCTTCCCTCCACCATCTTATGTTTATAAGGCTAACCCTGACAATAAGATTGGCACAGAACTCTTGAGAGTCTCTATGGTCTTAAAGCTTCCCTGATGGTCAGATATCTAAGGAACAAGGTGATTCCTTTTCCCAGGGCCAACTGCTCAAGCACAAGACATCTGAGGCTCCAGGCAGTTTGGGCAGGTATATGCCTACAACAACCAGCAACAACACCCAGGTTGCCTATGCAAAACACAGGTCCAAAGGAACCACAGAGCAAGGAGAAGCGTCTATCTCAGCCACCACAGAGCCCTCTAGTGCATTTATATCAATGGCCAACATGTTTTTAAAATGTATCAAGTATTATTAAGGCTATTAGATATAAGACACAATAATATTTGTGCACAACTCAACAGAGACATCATTATTTTTATCCTTTGCATTTTTCTACTTGGGAAACAAAACACCTTCAGTCAGGTATCTGATTGCTTCTTCCCTTATTCCTTACTTTCTTATTCTATTGCTTACTGGTTTTGAGTATAAAAAACTTTGGATTCATGTAGCCATATAAGGACATTGTAGTATAGTCCACCTATATATTTTATGAGCAAGGTTTCTTGAAAAATGGTTTGAATACAAAAATTAGGATGTCTCTCACCTAGGGCATTATAACTATAGTCTATCTTGATGAAGTTCTAACTTCTTCATCCATATCACATAAACATTCTAAATTAAACCAAATGGTTAACCTGCAATGATAATTAGATGCTTCATCTTAAACATTATATTCAGCAATCTAGCTAGAAAGAAAAAGGTTTACTTACCGAATTAGCAATGGCATGGATGACCCTAGAAAATCCCACAGCATCATTCAGTTCCTCCTAATTAAAAACAAATGAACCCACTATTGATGTACATATATTCCCTTAATTAAATGAAGTAAAAAAAAGCCCCCCCAAATGAATTTCACATCAATTTAGACAGCTTCAGTCTCATGTGCTTTGTGCCTGATATCCCAAACAACTACATCCAAAATCATCTGTTATACACACCTTTCCTTTGTTTTAGAAAGTAAAATAAGCAACTGGGGAATTATTCATTCATTACTGAAATAGCAATGTGAGGATTTATCTATCACTTCAAATAATTTGTTGAAATTTCCAAATCAAGGTATCTCAAAAACACAAACTTTAAAAAGTCACCACCTGCTGGCTAAATGCAATAATGCATTTCTAAGGAATCCCAACCAGCAGCTAACTGATCAAATCAAGTTCTCATAATTCCTGACATTTTTCCTTAACAAATACACTTTTACAAAATATTTAGAGTACAGGACTCTGTGATTCATCCCACTCACCTTCTTCTCTCCTATTTTCTTTCAAGCGGTGTTTAAACAGGCAATCTTGAAAACTCTGCCTTAGCTCCAAACTACTGCCCCTTCTCCTCCTCTCATCACAGCTAACTTGCTGAAAGACTTCCCTTCACACACCAGCTCAGGCTTAACTCCTAGGTGCATCCAGCCCTTCGCTTTCTGTCTTCACCTCACTGAAGTTGCTCATTTCCTTAAAACTAATCCTTAGGGTAACAAGGATATAGAGAAACTGAAACCCTTGTGCACTCTTGGTGAGAATGTAAAACAGTGCAACTGCTAAGTAAAACACTAAAGGAGGTCCCCCTCCTCCCAAATTACCAAATCACCCAGCAGTTCCACTTCTAGATAAATACACAGTCAGAAGAATTCAAAGCCGGCACTCAGATATCTGTACACCCACGTGCATAGCAGCAAAATTTACAACAGCCAAAAGCAACCCAGTATCCATCAGCAAGTGATTTAACAAAGTGTGATACCCTCATACAAGGGAAAATTATTCGGCCTGAAAAAGGAAGGAAATTGTGACAAACGCGATAGCATGGATGAACCTTGCGGACGTTGCTAAGAGAAACAAGTCAGTCACAAAAGGACAAATACTACAAGTGCCTCACCCCTGTAATCCCAGCACTTTGGGAGGCTGAGGAAAGAGGATCACTTGAGGCCAGGAGTTGGGAGACCAGCCTGAGCAACATAGTGAAACCCTGTGTCTGCAAAAACCAAAATGAGCTGGGCATAATGGTGCAAAACTGTAGTCCCAGCTATTTGGGAGGCTGAGACAGGAGGATCATTTGGGCCCAGGAGTTTTATGAGGTGCCACTGCACTCTACCTAGGGTGACAGAGGAAGACCCTGTCTAAACTAGAAAAAGAAGAAAAGAGGGTGGCACCTGTGGCTCATTGAGTAGGGCGCTGGCCCCATATACCGAAGGTGGCGGGTTCTAACCCAGCCTCAGCCGAACTGCAAAAACAGAAAAATAGCTGGGGCAGGCGCCTGTAGTCCCAGCTACTCAAGGGACGTTGAGGCAAGAGAATCGCCTAAGCCCAGGAGTTGGAGGTTGCTGTAAGCAGTGTGATGCCACAGCACTCCACCAAAAGCGATAAAGTGAGACTCTGTCTCTACCAAAAAAAAAAAAAAAGAAAAAGAAGAAAAGAAGCAAAAAAAGAGGGGAGAAGAATACTGGCTAACAGGGGCTGAGCAGGGGGTGGGGATAGGGAGTTGTTAAATTTTGGTTTTGCAAGAAGAGAATTCTGGAGATGGATGATAGTAATGATTATCCAGCAATGTGAATGTACTTGATGCCACTGAACTACACACTTAAAAATAGTTAAGATGGGGGTGGCGCCTGTGGCTCAGTGAGTAGGGCACCGGTCCCATATGCCAGAGGTGACGGGTTAAAACCCAGCTCTGGCCAAAAACTGCAAAAAAAAAAATAGTTAAGATGATCAGTTTTATGTTGTGTATATTTTATTTTTTTTTATTTTTTTTGAGACAGAGCCTCAAGCTGTCACCCTGGATAGAGTGCCGTGGCATCACAGTTCACAGCAACCTCCAATTCCTGGGCTCAAGTGAATCTCTTGCCTCCGCCTCCCAAGTAGCTACCAAGTACAGGCGCCCGCCACAACGCGCAGCCATTTTTTGGTTGCAGCCGTCATTGTTGTTTGGCAGGCTCGGGCTGGATTCGAACCCACCAGCTCAAGTGTACGTGGCTGGTGCCTTAGCCCGCTGAGCCACAGGTGCCAAGCCTATGTTGTGTATATTTTATAATTAAAAATTTTTTTAATTTAAAGTATATTTAAAAAATAACAAACTCCCAAGGTGAAGTCCAATGGCCATGTCACTATCGTAACTCTCGAGAGCATCTGACACTGTTGACCACCCCTTTCTCTAAACATTTTCTTTCCTTAGCTACATGTCACAATAATTTCCTGGTACTTTTTTTCTACTTCTGTCTATCTTTAAATACTGGTGCTCCTTAGGAATCTACCCTCGTTCCTCACATACTCCATGGATGCTCTGATCCAGCTTTGGTGACTCTGCCAATGACAATCATGTCTAGTTACCACCTTTCTCCTGTGCTCAAGATTGACAAATCTGCTGACAGGACATCCACCCTTGAATGTCCCCAAGACATCTAAAAACACCCTTATCAGGTGAAACACAGAATGTAAAGTCTTCTTCCACTAGAGGGGGACAGTCTCGCCATGGTTTCCTGATGAGTGACCTATCATGTTTCCAAATAGGCCATGCAGGTAAAGGCTGATTTATGCCTTGGACACAGACCAGTGTGCCTTGGCGTACTGCCTCAGGAGGAAGGGGTGGGAGGCAGAGGTGTGTAAGGCCATCTCCCACCCACTGCGTTAGCATTCCTGGGAAGCTGTCATGGGTTCTAAGGAGTGTGGTTGCTCAGAAAGAGCTATGGTCTAGAACTGGTTCCTTACAATGGGACATCCGCAACTCATGTTTCAGTCATCTGGCCTTGTGTTTGTGTTCTTTTTCGTAGGCAGGACAAGGACATCAGACAGCTGGCACCTTCTGCGAATCTTCCTTCTTCTTTGCGGGTAAAGAACTATATAAATCTGAAAGTGCTTCATTGTGTCTTTACTGGCTGACGTAGTCAGGGGTAGCCCTGCCTTATATATGTGTGAACTTGACGTTCATCCATACTCAAATCCGCTCCTGCCTCCTCCACCCTTTCCCTCACCAGTATCACTCCAGCCATCTCTGTCTACGTGCAGTGACCACAATCAACCCAGCCGCGTAAGGCTTAAGTGTCTTCCTTCTCCCTTCCCCTTTCACACCCACATCCAATCTTAATTCTACAGATTCTATCTTCCAAATAAACTTCCAGATTCCACTCACACTGCTAACTATACTGTTCCAGGTCACCACTATCACTTGGCTAGGTTATTCCACAGCTGAACTTGCTTCCTGCCTCCAAGTCTCACTCCTCCAAATCCTTTCTTCAAACAGCAACCAGAGTGATAATGTTCCAACAATGCAGATATGAGTATCTTATATCCTAATCTGTCAGAACACATATCCTGAACTTTGTTTTAGGAAAACCAGCAATAAATAAACTTAGACACAGGAGTATTAGGTAATGGGCAGTGATGCTAGTGACAAACAAGCTGAATGATCCAGAATACTCCCTTCAAGACTGCTTCATTCCAGCGCACACTGGTTGACCATGGCATCAGACTCTCTTTGCTAGCTATGCCTAAAGCTAAAACTTAACTTTCCCTTATTCTAGTCTAGTTTTTTAACAAATCAATTCTTCCATTGTAGGAAACTATTCATTTAATTGAATCCAACAAATTCTCTAGAAATACAGAGAAAGGAACAAATCATCTATGGTGCCATTTCTCACTCACTGTAAGGAAATCTGTGCAGCCCAGTTACCTGCTCTTTCGCGTGCTTCTCCTGCTCCCTTCTCTTGCGTTCTTCTTCATCTACTTTGCTGATAGCTATATATTGCTCCTTCTAAAAGACAAAACAGATATCTAATTTTCTGGAAGCAACTTGACCCCAAAAATTCAGAATTCTGCTATCATTACAAGTTATAGTTTGGGGATCACTGTGCAGTCTTTCATGGGCCAAACAACATAAAGCATTTTGAAATGCCAACAAAAGCTGAACTGATGCATACAAACCAAAACTTTGCCTGTTTCCATGACATTTTCCCATGGTTTACTAAATCAACCCATAGACATCAGTTAAAAATTATCAATAGACTCTGAGAAAAAGACATTTTTTATGACAAATACTTAAAAAGTTATGCTACATTTGAATGTGAATTTCTAAGTAACTAGTTTTAAAGTAAAATTTCTATGCAGTAGAACTTCTGTAAGGTGACCATCCAATAAATGGAGGTGGTCAACATACAAAACGAGGCCTGCTGGACTGAGACATATATGTGGTGCACATCGGTCTACGAAAATTAGGTCACTGTAAGGAGGTGGTCAATGAAAGGAAGTTGTTAACTATGGAGGTTCTATTGTATATTTTGTTACATAAGAAAAAAAAACCCTGGATTTTCTGGTAATGTGTTAGATAACTAGGGCTTTCTTCCTCATATATTGCATTTTATATATAGCCCACTAAACATACCACAAAACCTTCTATGTCAAAGTTTGAGACTTATCTTCTAGCAAGATTGTTTTCAATTTATTTAATTTCTAATTTGATATCTAACTTAAGAGCAAAAACCCAAATTTTTAAATTTGAAAGTTTTGCAAAAGGAACCCACCACTAGCCGCCCAGTGCACCTTGGGAATACATGACAGTAGCTATGCTTATGACCTAGACCTGAATTTAATTTTACCTGCCCACATAACATAAAGCCATAGTACTTATAATTCTACCTAATCATGCCATAACTTTGTAGTTTAAAGACTTCTAGAAAACTACTTTATTTTGGATATTCTTTTCAGAGGGACTAGTGAATCAGTAACAACTTCTCAAGGATTTATTAATACAAGTGATTTAATTTTTCATTTTTCTGCCAGAGTAAGAATATGAAGTAACATTTACATACTTTCAAGTTTATAAAGCATGCTCACTTGGGTTTACCCATGAGGTTATCATAAAAAAGCTGTGAGATAGATGTAAATCATCATTATCATGCTCAGCCCCAAAGTACAAATGAAGAAAATGAAGCTTAGAGAGGTTAAATAAATGACTTGCCCAAGGTCACCCAGCTAACACGTAGCAGAGCCAAGGTGGACATTCTGACTTTCAACACATGGACGTATCATTGGCTGTGTTTAATGTTAGCCCTGGAGAACTTCTTGGGGTTACCTTTTCAGTTTCTAAAGTCTCAACATGAATGCCTTTGGGATACCTAAAGAGAAGAAGGAAAATATGGTATCAGTAGATGAGTCAATGACAGTTAAAACCCAAAGTCTACTAAAAGCAACTATCTAGCTATAAACTAAGTAAAATAAGTTTTATTAAGTATGAAATAATTATCTCTACAATCAAGATTTGATAATAAGCATATTCCAAATTTTAGCTGCTAAATGGTTTCCTAAACACATGGGAATGTACCTGACTTCAAATTAATTTTTTTAAGGATCTGGACATTTTCTAAAATGTCTTGCATCTCATAATGCAGTCAACTTATTACACATAGTCAAATCTTGCTTCCAAAGATGTCTGTGTCCTAACTTAAAATTTGAAGCTCTTTTTAGATTGCACGGGGCATACAGAGGGGAGGTGTGAGATGGCCAGCTTTTCTGTAATTTGGCACAGTAGTTTGTATCGGTGGTGCAAAAGAGAGACCTGGAATGCACATGCAGTAAGTTGCAAGGGTAACACAACAGGAAAGGAGCCTGTAATAATTAAATGATGGCCTTGTCCTGTTTTTTTTTTTTTTTTTGTGGTTTAATGTAACAAATGTTTATTTTTCATTCCCACAAAATCCACTACAGGTCTAGAAACTGTCTAGAATAGCTGCCCTTCATGCAGGGGTCCAGGATTCCAGACTACTTTGATCTCATGGCTCCTCTCTTTATGTGTAGGAAAGCACAGTACTAGACTTACACCAGCTAGTAAATGTTTCAATCCAGAAGTGAGGCTTCTGCAAAACTCACTAACCAAAACTATCTCACGACCCCACCTGCAAGGGCAAACCATTCTCTTAATTGCTCTTAGAAGACAAGCTCCAGAAGGGAATGCATATTGTCTCTCTTGTACACTGCTGTGGCCTCAGAGTCTGGGACAGTGCCTGGCACATCACAGGCCGCTTGTCCTGTTTTGTTCAAAGTATATTCCCAGAATAAATGTCACTGGCAGATTCCAATAGAAGAATAAGGACCTCAAAGGCAAATGCAAATGTCCACCTGTCCTAAGGCCATGTTCAATTTTTGAGTTAGATACCCACCTGAAAATACAATGAAAGTAAGAGAAACATGCTAGGAAAAATACACACACAAGGCTCCGCACACAAGGCTCTGCTCAGTGGCTAGGGTGCCAGCAGCTTAGCGGCCAGGGCGCCAGTCATGTACACCGGAGTTGGCAGGTTCAAATCCAACCTGGGCTTGCCAAACAACGACAACTACAACCAAAAAATAGCCAGGCCTTGTAGCGGGGACCTGTAGTCCCAGCTATTTGGGAGGCTAAGGCAAGAGAATCGCTTAAACCCAAGAATTTGAGGTTGCTGTGAGCTGTGACGCAGGGGACAGCTTGACTCTGTCTCAAAAAAAAAAAAAAAAACAACCCCCCCCCACAAAATACTGGATGTTTCAGATGTTTTAAGAGATTCACAGATCTCCTGAAACCCATCCAAAATTTAACCCCAAGTTAAGAACCTCTGCTTTAGAAAAAGTACCTATTTCCACGGTCTTAAAACCAAATTTGAATTATACAATATACCTTCAAAAAAACACACTGCATATCTGGAGCTTAATGGATGAGGCCATTGCGATAATTAAAATAAATTTTAAGAGGCTTTAAAGCATCTATTAGAAAGTAATAATAAAGAAAACAAATAAGCTGATATTAAGAAAGTAGGACGATCTTGTATCTTCCAATCACTAAGAACTGCAGAATTTCAAAAGGAAACAAGAGCTAAGAGAGTATATTTAGTTTTTAACTCTTGGGTCCCTCATAGAACTCTTACATGAGTAAGAGTTTATAAGTAATATAAACACTTACTTCCAGCTCAAAGTCTGATAAATTAGTTTTCTTTGGAACCTATAAGAATAAAAGAAAAAGTATTAATCTTGGCTCATTAAAAGTAAACCCTAACTTATCAGGTATTGGTAGGAAAGATTTCATTTTAAAAAGAGACTTCATTAGAATTGACAGGTAACAAGTAAATAAAAATGGCATGATGGGCCAGGCACAGTGGCTCATTTCCGTAATCTTAGCACTGTGGGAGGCCAAAGGGGAAACATCACTTGAGGTCAGGAATTCAAGCCAAATCTGAGCAATAGCTAGACTTCTGCTCAGACAAAGCAAGTGATCAGAGATTTATCTCAGAAAAAAGGAATCAAAGAAAAAGAAAACAGAATGTCTGAGGTAGGAAAATTCCTCATCACTTGCCTTGTCAAAAATTTCCTTAATATTATTATATTGCTTTTAAAGAAGAGGTAGAAATTCTTGTCAAATGAAAATATTACTTCCTGAGGCTGAATAAAGTTTAAAGTATACAGATGAATTATAACCCTCTTGTGAAGCTCATCACAAAGTAAAAGAGAAAAAAGATGTTCAAGTTACTGACTCTCTGAAATGCTGATGATTTTTACTACAAAGAGAAAGCCTGGCAATGAATTCTTATCTTCTGAAGGCTTGGTGTATTTAGCACTCCCCAAAGCCAAAGTAATGATGCTATTCTTGGGTGTAACTCAGAGTCAAAGGTGCACAGCTTTTCTCCCCTCCAGGTACAGGACAAAGTGTTCATTCAGTGTCTCAATGTACAATCATCCTCACTGAGTAACGCTAAAGTTAGTACATAAATGTTGAGAACATGCCAACAATAAAAAGACTATTTATAAAGGTATTTTTAAAAGACCAAATGCATCAAATGCCAGAAATCATCTACCTTTTAAAAAAAAGGACACAAGAAAATGTTCAGGACAACTAACCCAGTGCATGGCTCTAAATCCAAGTTCTTGTTTTCTTCACTTTGTAATAAATCTTCTATCTTCTCTCTGAGGAATCAGAATAGATCATGACCATCAGTACCTTCAGGGAATGAAGTAGTCAACCAACAGAATAATCATATCTAAAAGTAGTCTAACTGCAAGAAGATGAGATCATGTAATTTTACCAAATCATGCTATAACTTTTTAGTCCAAAGACTTTTTTAAAAAATACTTTATTTTGGATATTTTTTTAGAGGGGATTAATGAATTAGGAACAACTTCTCAAGGATTTGTCAATACAAGTGATTAAGTCTTTACTTTTCTAGTAAAGCAGTTATACTGAGCAAGACCAGATACTCTTCCAACGGCACATCTACTTGTCAGAAACTTCACTGTGAGAGAGATAAACATGGACATGTTGCAGCGTGCATGGGTCTGATCCAATCCTCTGCCTTCAAGGAGACGGGACAGTGGGTGTCAGGCCCTCAGTGCATGCAGGTCTGCCACGTATGAGGTCTCTTGCCTAGTGACATGTACCTAGTCCATGTACATAGAACGCTATTTATAACTGGCTGCTGTTGCACAAATTCAAGATATGCCACAGTGAAATCTAGCCACTCACGACATACTACGTGTATGCAGCACAGGTGGGAGATATAGATGCCAGTCCTGCCCCAAAACACGTTATGAAATGCCTGTTTGGTTTTAGTTTAGAACTTACACCACTTGGTCAATAAATTTCTTCTGGTCCTCAGGAATTGTCACACGACATTTTGAGGCGTTAGGAGATACATATGCACCATTGGCCTGTGAACGTTTTTCATCATACTGCTCTCTTAATTGTCTTTCTTCTTCCTGATTTAAATATGGAATTCCTAAACATAATTTTAAAAAGAATGCATTAACAGAAGTAACTGTTACATTTAATACACTGAAGTCTAAATTACTCAGGAGAGTTTTACCATATTTAATTTCATGATAAAAGAATCAACAGAAAAGGTAAGTAATTTTGAAATGTGTTTATTCATTCATTTATTCTTCTTTCAACAAATAATTTACTTGGCACTTGTGCTTTGTCAAACATTTTACTGCCACCAGGGAACTTTTTTTTTTGTAGAGACAGAGTCTCACTCTATGGCCCTTGGTAGAATGCCATGGCATCACAGCTCACAGCAACCTCCAGCTCTTGGGCTTAGGCGATTCTCTTGCCTCAGCCTCCAGAGTAGCTGGGACTACAGACGCCCACCACAACGCCTGGCTATTTTTTTATTTTGCAGTTCAGCCGGGGCCGGGTTTGAACCCGCCACCCTCAGTATATGGGGCTGGCACCCTACTCACTGAGCCACAGGTGCCGCCTGCCACCAGGGAACTTAAAGTGAACAAGCAGATGCACCCTGCTCTGTAGTGAACTACTTCTGACAAGATGATCAGAAAAGGCCTCTGTGACAGAGAACTTGAAGGAGGAGAATGTTGTCAGTCATGTACAGAGCTAGGGGAAGAGTATGTCAGGCAGGGAAACAAGTTTAAATGCCCACAGGATGGAACTGAGTTGGACTGTGGCAGAAGAGCAAGAAAGCTGCTGTGGCCAAAACACAGTGAGCAAAAGGGGAATGATATGGCATCAGGCTGGAAAAAGAATGGAGCAAGTTTATGTCAGCCCTTATTGCCCATAAATTATTTATGGACACCATTAGCAGGTAAGATCTTTAGAAGAAAGTAAGAAAAACCATTAGAAGGCTATTAGCTTCATGTTTAAAAAGTCATGTTGGAGCAGTGCCTGTGGCTCAAAGGAGTAGGGCACCGGCCCCATATACTGGAGGTAGCAGGTTCAAACCCATCCTTGGCCAAAAACTGCAAAAAAAAAAAAAAAGTCATGCTGACTACTATGAAAGTGGAAGTGAGAAGACCAGTTAGGAGCAACTGGCCAGGCAAGATATGACAGCTCAGATCAGAGGTCAGCAAACTTTTCTTAAAGGGTTAGATAATAAATGCTTTTAGGCTTGTGAGCTGCCTGGGGGTCCACTGTAGCACAGAAGTAACCATATACAACATGTACATGTGGGGCACGGCTGTGTTCTAATAAAATTTTATTTACAAAATAGGCAGCCAGCAGTAGGCCACCCTTTGTGACCTTGGTGTGGACAATGAAGATGGCAGGATAAATGCAAAGAGTGATTTTCAAGACAGAAGAGATAAAATTTACTAATACACTAAGAGTGAGGAATAAAGAATAAAGCACAATTAAGAATTCACACCTAGTTATTTGGTTTAAGCAACTGAGAAGTTGATAGGGCCATGAACTGAGATAAGGAAAACTAGGGTAAGAGGAGTCTAAGAAGTAGGAGTCCAAATCTATCTTTTGGATATATTAAATCATCTAAGGATATTCATACACAGAGTTGCAAATAGAAGCCTACAGCTCAAGAGAAAGGTGTTAAGATATAAATTTAGTATCATCAGGATATGAGCAAAATTACAAGTAAAAACCATGGGACATTAAGGAATTTATAGAAAGAATGATGACATTAGAAAATCACCAACTGTCATCAATAACTGAAGCAAGAATCATCAATAATACTAAAACCAATCAGTAAAGAAAAGTGATCCAAGTTACCATCACCAATGATGGGACTAGTTGACATCAAGCACCACCTGATGCAGCACCCTGAGAAGGACGCACACGTGTGTCTGTGGTGACCCTGCCAAAAATGAGGAAGTGCATGTGGACAGGTTTGTGCAAATATTAGATGCAGTCAAACAGATGGCATTCTACAAAGTATGTAACTTCCACATTCAAGAACATAAAGGTATTAAAAGACAAAAACAGGCTCGGCGCCTGTAGCTCAAGCGGGCTAAGGCGCCAGCCACATAGACCAGAGCTGGCAGGTTTGAATCTAGCCCGGGCCTGCCAAACAACAATGACAACTACAACCAAAAAATAACCAGGCATTGTGGCGGGCACCTATAGCTCCAGCTTCTTGGGAGGCTGAGACAAGAGAATCGCTTAAGCCCAGGAGTTGGAGGTTGCTGTGAGCTGTGATCCACGGCACTCTACCCAGGGTGACAGCTTGAGGCTCTGTCTCAAAAAAAAAAAAAAAAAGACAAAAATAGACTGAGAACCAGTTCTGGATTTAAGAAAAATAAAGAAATGACAACTAAATGCGACCTGTGATCCTGGACTGAATCTGGACCAGGGAACACATTTTCCTCTCTTGCTTTAAGTGGTAGAACTTAAATAAGGTTTGTAAATTAGGTAACAGTACTTTTGCAGAGATCATCCTTATTTTTAGGAAATACGCATAAGTAGTTGGGGACTAAGGGTTGGCATGTCTGCAGCTTAATCTAAAATGGTTGAGGGGAAAAAAGTATAATGTGTACACATGTATAAAAACGACAAGCCACACTGTTAACATTCGGGGAATTAGAGGGAAGGTCTACAGAAACTCTTTGTGGTATTTTTTTGCAACATTTGAGTCTGAAATTATTTCAAAATAAAAATGTAAAGCTGGGTATAATGGTTCACACCTACAAGCCCAGCCCTTTGGGAGGCTGAGGTGCGAGGATCATTTGAGGCCAGGAAATCGAGACCAACCTAGAGAACATCGTGAGACCTTGCCTGAGCCAGGTGTGTAGTCCTAGCTGCTTGGGAGGCTGACGAGGGAGGATCACTTGAACCCAGGAGTTTGAGGTTGCAGCAAGCTATGATGATGGCACCGCAGCTTAGCCCAGGTGACAAGAGTGAGCCCTGTCTCAAAAAAAAAATAATACTGAAATAAACCCATGGGCTATAAGATCAACTAGGAAAAGGAATACTTAGAAGCTGGTGACAGGAAAAAGAGCTAATCAGGACATGAGGAGCCAAGAGTGAGACAGGAGGAAAACAAGAACAACTGTTTTGGAAGCCAGGGAGCAATCAGCTGGGCTGGATTCTGCCAAAAGATGGGGCAAGATGAAGACCAAAGGAGACAACCTGGATCTGAGATTGTGGCAGCCCCATTGTGGGCCTGTCGACCTCAGTGAGGGAGTGGCAGGAGGACGCCTAGAGCAGGCAACGGCAAACTGCTTCATGGCACTTTTTCTAAGTGGAAGCATCATTGGATAGAAAGGGGAGAGGAATGTGGACTCAAGGTAGAAGGTCTGGTTTTTACTTGGTTTGGGTTATTTTAAGATGGAGATATTCCTGGTTTGGCGCCTGTGGCTCAACAGGCTAAGGCGCCAGCCACGTACACCTGAGCTGGCGGGTTCAAATCCAGCCCGGGCCCGCCAAACAAAAATGACGACTGCAACCAAAAAATGGCCGGGCATTGTGGTGGGTGCCTGTAGCCCCAGCTACTTGGGAGGCGGAGGCAGGAGACTCGCTTGAGATCAGGAATTGGAGGTTGCTGTGAGCTGTGATGTCATAGCACTCTATCCAGGGTGAAAACTTGAGGCTCTGTCTCAAAAAAAAAAAAAAAAAAAAAAGGACAGAGATATTCCTACAGGTGTGTTTGGCCTTGTAGTAACGTAGATCTCTTTGGCAATCAGGTGAACCCTACAGACTCCTCCCTCAGAGCAATGTTTTCAGATGCATGAAACAAATACACAAGATTATAAAGCATGGCAATGATGTTAAAATAGTTATAAGAATAGTTTTAAATATCTGTGATACAGTGTTATCAGCTTCTTGATCAACACATTAAAGACAAGATCCAAATGGCAAGTAAAATAATGATAATTTCAAAGTACTGATGAACATAAGCAGCATTCAAGATATCTGTAATTAAAATGTTATTTGGGAGGGGGGTTCTGGAAGATGGCGGCGATGACGGTCCAGTAGTTCATCACTCTCCAGTCAGCAGGTGAGAGGGAGGGAGTACTGGACCTTTCGCCGTGTGAATCGTCGGAGTGGATGAACACTTGGCAACGCACAGCGATTTGGTGGATTGTTGTGTTTGAAATATAGTTCATAACCGCGGAAACTGCTGTAAACTGTTTCCCCCTGAACAGCGGAGGGGCAGCCGGCCCCTCCCACAGGGAGGACAGCAGGTTGCAACTCACAAAACCTAACTGGGA